>PVHX01006143.1:0-103848 GCA_004024805.1 Geosciurus inauris | reverse complement strand
GCCGGGCGCGGTGGCTCACGCTTGTAATCCCAGCACTTAGGGAGGCTGAGACAGGAGAATCGCGAGTTCAAAGCCAGCCTCAGCAATGGCAAGGCCCTAAGCAACTCAGTGAGACCCTGTCTCTACATAAAACACAAAATAGGACTGGGGGTGTGGCTCAGTGGTCGAGTACCCCTGAGTTCAATCCCCAGTACCAAAAAAAAAAAAAAAAAAAAAACTTTAGACAAATTTATTATAATCATAATAAATGTACATATATTTAAAAATGGATTTGTAGTTAACTACTTTCACACCAAAAACACTCCAGGTTTAGCAGACTTCAATGGAGACTTCTCCCAACTTTTGGAAAGATATAATTCCAACTCTGTACAAATTCTTTCAGAAAATACAGGGAAAGTTTTCCCAGTTATCTTATAAAATCAATACTTTCCTGATATAAACACCAAAGAGGTTACAATGAAAGTAAATCTACAGAAATATAATACTTAAAAGTTTTCAGCAATAGATTAAAAGAATAAGGAGAAAAATTATATGGTGATTTTAATGAATGTGGAAAATCATTAGACAAAATCCAATATCTATTCATAATATATTTTTAAAAAACCCTTAAACTCTGATTAGTAAGAAATGTCATCAAATTGGTAAAGCTCATCTAAGAAAAGTTCATAAATTCAAACTTAATGGAGATAAGTGGAGTCATTCTCTCATAAGACCAGAAATACGGCAAAATCAAAATAGCAACAATAACAAATGGTTTTGGAGGTGATAGCCAATGCAATAAATCAAGACACAGAAAAACACTCATTATAAAGTAGGAATCAAACTGTGTTTGCAGAGATCATCATCCACACAGAATAAACTAAAGAATCTATAAATCACTTGTGGGACTAAGACTTAGGTTTAAAAAGGATGAAGTATAGAAGGTTGGAATGGAATTAAGTTACCAAAATTGAACATACAATTTATCTCTGAACTTCCTAGAGGTAAAGAAAAATAGAAAAGAAATGTTATTATTTATTGCCTATTATGAAATACCTATGAAACTAAGCTATGAAAGGAATTTATCACATACATTTTTAAAGTTTTTTCACAATGAGTTTTAGTTAACATTCTTCATATATCACATACTAACCCTTGATAAAGGCAAAGATAGATTTCTATTCCTTTCTATTACACTAAACTACCAATTCTCCCATTCATTAAATAATTATAATAGCTTTGAATTATATAAGCTGTTGAAATTTCCAAGAGTAAGATATGTTTTAGAATGTGTGGAAGGATCAATGGAACACTACTTGCCAGTCTAACTTGGGTGGGTATGTAATGATTACTTGTAATATATTGCTATCTCCAATGTAGTGGCACGGCCTTACCAACTATCAGAGGTAGCTCTGGAGTCTTCAGAGTCTTCAGCCCCAGCTTACTTCCCCTTAAGCATTATAAATAGCAGGGACTTAGGAAGAAATTCTAAGCATTCACTTTAACATTCATACCAGTACCAAGGCAATTGCACCTGAGTTTTGTCTAACTGGGTAAGAGTTGTGAGCTTAACTAGAATCCCTGAACAAGATACATAAAAAATCATTGTCACAATCTCCAAGGCAAAAGAGAAAAGTTTGTGCTACACTTAGACAATTGCTTTCACCTATGACCTAGATCTCATTAGTAGCACTACATAGATATCTTCTAATAGCTATTTCCCCTGCCTTCTTCCAACCAGACAACATCTTTATGGGCAAGAGAAAAAGAGGACCAAACTCTGACCCTGACTTGCCTTTTCAAATTCCAGTAGTTGGTTTTCATTTTAATTCCCATTTCCTATTGCTTTGTGTAAATAAAATTCACAAAACAAACATGTTCACTCTTGGGAAGAAATTCCACCTGTATTCTTTCTTTAATATCTTGCTATTCTTGCCTTTGTTCCTTGTCAGCATTCCTGGAAAGTCACAGATTGTATATAGAGCTGAGCTGTTGAATAATTGATTCTTGCATTTGGCAAGTGTGTATTGACATTTTATACTCTAATGCTACATATTGAAAGACAAATAAGACACAGTTACTATCCCTAAGAAAATTGTATTGTAGTAAGGGATATGGACATATCACCCAATAATTATGAAATCATGTTGCTGTGTTCTAATAGACACTTCTATTAACAGTAGGTTAATAGACAACAAGCTATTAGAACATAACAGCTAATCTTTTCCACAAAAGTGCTGGATGTTTCATAAAGTAGGTAACAGCAGAGGTTTTGAAGCATGAGGTTGTGGGATCGGATGGCTTTCCAAGCAGAAGAAACAACTCACATGCAAATAAATTAGTGAGGTAACAAGTACATTCAGGTAATAACGAAAACTTGTGTGACTGGAGCTCAAGGTACATTTACTCATTTATTTATTTAACTAGTATTTAGTGAGCAACTCCTATGTATCAAATATCACTGTAGACTTTGTTTTTGTCACCAAAATTGATAAACATTGCTTCTCTTGTGGAGCTTATATTCTAATTGGAGGTGAAAACAATAAGGGGAGAGAAAGAGAAAATATTAGGGACTGGATTAGAGCAAATTATTTTCTATGCTCTCATAATTATGTCAAAGTGAATCTTAATGCTATGTATAACTAAAAAGAACCAATTAAAAAAGGAAAAAAATACAGAATATATCAAATCATGAAATTCTCTATGGAGAAACATTTAAAAGGGAAATTATACAGTCAGAATTGTCGGGCTTAGTGAATAGAATGCTAAATGAAGATCAAATTGATGAGATGACATGATCAGGGCCTACAGGAAATGAGGAAAAAATTTATTTGCATATCTGGGGGAAAACATGTCAGGCAGAGGGAAAATTTCAAGCCTTGTTGGTAAATATGCTTGTTGTGTGGGAAATAGTTGCAATGGGAGCAGTAGAGCAAAAGCAGAGCGAGAGAAAAGTAAGGGGAGAGGTATAATGGGGACCAGATAATGGGGTCTTTGATGTGGTTGGTAGAACTTCCATTTTTAGTATAATAAAGAAGGGATGTTAGAGTGTTTAGACAGAAGTGTTTACTGATTGGACAAATGATATGACTGCCCTGTGGAGAAAAGATTGTAGGAGAAAGGAAGACTTTCTAGTTACCAAACAAAGATGGACCAGGGTAATAGAAAAGGAGATTACAAGAAATCATTGGACAGCACATTTTGTTAAAGATATGGCCAAGATTTGCTGGTGAATTATGAGAAAGGACTTGAGGATGGCTCTAAAGTTCTGAGCTTAGGCAACTGTAAAGGTGCAATTACTATTATCTAATTTGAGGAAGATTTGGAGAAATGTATATGGAGCAGGGTATGATTGATCAAAAATTTGTCATATATGTTTGTGTGTGTGTGTGTGTGTGGTGTGTGTTTGTATTTGACTTTCAATATCCAGTAAAGATGGACATTACTGTCCTGAGCGGAGAACTGATACACGATAATAGAGTTCAGAGAGAGTTGTGGGCTTGAGATAAGAACTTGGTTTTCAATATTTCAGTGGAATTGTAAGTTTTAAGTGTTAATGATAGCATTATGTGATTTGAGAGAAGGGCCGTGAATTAAGAGAAATAGGAAGAGTGGTTTGCACTGAGCTTTATTGTTTGAGCACAGTCCCATTGGAAGTGTGAAATCATTTGGAGTTTGGAAAGCAAAGAAAGATATGACACGATTTATTTTATTTAGAAAATGTTTGGCCATGTGTCTTAGAGGAAATATACTTGGTTGGGGGAGTGGCAAATATGTTTCACTGGTGCAGATAAATGCAGGAGTTTGTGGAGATGGGGAGGAACTACTGGGTCCAAGTATTTGTCTTGAGATAAACATCACAAGGTTTAGTAACTGGATGTGGAGAGGATGTTGCTGATAAGTAATTTAAAAATTACTTGGCATTCCATGGACATATCTTAGGGATAGTAATTAAGGGAATGGGAAAGTTGGGATATTAAATAATGACATTTTGGGTACCCAAAGATTTATAAAAAGTTTTATTTTAATATATTTAATATATTTGTAAATATTATTTTATTTAAGAAAGTCTTCTTTAGAAAATGATTGAAAACAACTTCAGACAATGACATGTTCAACAAGTTCTAGTTTTGAAACTGTACATAGGTTTATATCATTGACTAAGAGAATACTAAATATAGGCCATATTTTGACTTTTATTTTATACACCATAAGACACAATAATATTGCTGTACAGCTGTGTGTGAGGAAGGGCATCAGCTGATATCTTAATGCACTATGGTCCAAGTGGTTCTTCAAGAAGTACCCATACCTTATTATTGAGTATAAGAAAAATGAAAGGAAGTTACCAAAGATGATTATATGAAATCCTCTGAAGGAAATGCTTTCACTGTTAGTTCTCCTTTTTGAATAATTGTATCTTGTCCCTATGCCCTTCAAAATAAGTTACGCCATGCTTATACATATCAAGCAATATTTTAATCTCATTTGCTAGAATCAACAAGTTAACTACCATGCCAAAAGAAAAGTGATGGGAAAAATGGTGAAAAGCAAAGTAACAGATGACATATTTCAAAATTTATCAAGATATGTGTGTTACTGTATCAAGATATGAAAAGAGCCTTAACAGCTTTTTCAAAGGGCTAAGCCTCAGAATGTGTTCTTAGAAGAAAAGAATGATGTTGCTTGCCCTCCCAAAGAAGATGAGTGAATGGAGAAGGAAAGGGTGGGATAATGGACAGACTAAGAGATGTTATAATTCCATTTCCAGTTGTATTGTGAACTTCACACCAAGAATGGCCCTTCAGAGTAACCACTTGGAAATTGAAACTTTAATAGGTTTTGATCTTTAGGCATATTAGTTTGGATGATGTTAAAGCAAAATAAAATCTCAGTCCTCCTGTACCATGCAGTATGCCATAGCTTGACAGCAATGATGGTGGTTCTCAACTATGGCTGCATGCTAGAATCCCCTGGTGTGGCAATAATAATAAAAATCTATGCATGGGCCCAAATCCAGACCTTTGAGGTGGGAAAACCTCCCTAGGTGCTGCTAATTCACAGTCAGATTTGAGAACAACTGTCCACTAAAGCAACTTCTCAAATGGCTCAGAGTATACTGACTAGTCGGCTTGTTTGGTTGCAGCTGTTCTCCATTTATTACTTCTGAAGTTAATGATGATAAGGAAAAGGATTCCCCCAGTTTTAACAAGGAGTTGGGGAGTAGGGAAATGCACAGAAGTTTTAACAAGGAGTTGGGGAGTAGGGAAATGCACACAATCAAGCCAACCTGCAAAATTTTCAGGAAGACCCCCCCCTCATGATTACAAACCTGAACTTCTCAATTCCAATCCCATTATTCCCCTCAGCCATTAGGTGAGTGAGTATGTTGGTGTTTTATCTGTGCAGATGTGGCATGAAGCAGGCAGAGAGAACAGATTCAGACAGAAGGGATGTTTCATAGCCTTCAGAGACCTGAATTTTTATCTCCAAGGTTAGAAGCAATTTCAATCAGTTGGCCAACTTCCCACAGATACAGATGACAGCTGATGCCCAATAACTCATCACATGGAGCAGAATTTTTGGTATTTGGCATTTGCAGAAAGGATGTGATTGAAACAAAGACAATGCTGTAAGAAAGATTTACTTTACAAGTTCCTTTTTTATTTTAGCAACAGGAAGAAAAATATCTTATTTTAACATGATCTGGCATCCTTCCACATGCACCCTGGTACCTCAGGCATATTGGTCCCCTTGCTATTTCTCAAACTCAACAAGTATGGTTAGAATCCAAGGCCATTGCCCATGTCTCTACTTTGAACTATTGCCTCCTGCAGTCTTTATCTTCAAGGCTCTTTTCCTCATGATCCTTCAGGTACCTGCTCAAAAGTTACATTGTTGGGGATTATTTTTCTGACTCTCCTATATAAAATAGTAACTACCCAATACTCATCATTCTCTTCTCCTATTATATTGCTTTTGCTCTGTTACTGTTGAATTCACATAGTAGAAATTCAGTAAGTATTCTTACATTAATTGATTTATTAATATTTCATTCAAATTATTTGGATATTATAACTGTTACTATGACAAATTGTCCCTTCTGAACATAATCACAAATATCTCTCCCATCTCACCTATATATATTTTTTGCAATGTAGCTTGGACACTTCTGCCATCCAGAGGTAGGGTCTGCTTTCCTTCTTTTGAATCCATGTGGCACAAGTTACACTTTATGACCTCTAGGATTAAGTCATAAAAATCAGTACAATCTCCCCCAGACTCTCTTAGAATACAGATGCTATGTGGCAAGGAAGTTCAATTAGTCCACAGAGAAAGCCATATCAGTGAATTGAAAGCAGATTCTCCAGTTCCAAACTATCCCAGATTGTGATATTCATAATGGGAAAAGTGTTCCTGCTAAGAACTGACAACATTTCAGGCATATGAGCAAAATAATATTTGTTATTGTAAGCTACATGGATGGAGCTTTTGAGCAAAAGTCATGACACAAATTTGTTAATTAGGAAACAACAGTGAATATAAATCTTCAGTATTATACACACACACACACACACACATACCCATCCAACACTGCATGGTATATTTTCAGAAATCTAGTTTTTGTGTTTTGTATATATATTCATATAGTCAGTGTTTCATAGTCACATTTATATCTACAATTCTGTAAATGAAAACAAATATATGTGTCCTATGCAGTCTTATATAGTAAACACATATATAAAATATTACTTATAAAATGGTACAGCTACCATGGAAAATATTTTCTTGAACAATTAAAAATGGAATCATTCATTATATGGTCTGACAATTCCACTTATGAATATATACCAAAACAATTGAAAGTAAGAATATGAATAGATATTTTTAAATTCACACTGTAGCAACAAGGAGGAAACAACCTAAAAGTCCATGTACATAGAAATGGTTAAGCAAAATGTGATATATATCATATACACACATTATATAACTTACAAAGGAAGACAATTCTGGCATATGATAAAACACGTCTGAACCTTGAAGATATTATACTAAGTGAAATAAGCCAGCTAAAAAAAGGTAAATACTGTATGAATCCATTTATATGAATTACTTGGTCAAACATATACTGACATAAAATGGAATGATGGATTCAATGGGCTGAGGGTCAGTAAGGGTGAATGAGGTGTTACTATCTATTGGGCACAGTACTTCTGTCTTGTGAGATGAAAAAGTTGTAGAGCTGGATGAAAGTGAAGATTACCTAAAATTGTGAATGTACTCATCACTGATCCAACACTTAAAATGGTTAAAATTGGGCTGGGCATGTGGCTCAGAGTTGGACTACTTGCCTAGCATGGTCAGGCTCCAGGTTCAATCCCCAGCACCATACACACAAACATTAAAACATGGTTGAAATTATAAATTTTATGTTATGTACGATTTACACAATTAAAAATATTACATGTAAACCCAACATGTTGGTAGTATTGTACATACTTCTTATGTGGAAAATATTTATTCATATATCTCTAATTTGATGAATATAGTCACATATATATTTGGCATTGTACACATAATATACTTCCAACACTAAATATCAATTCACATCAATGATATTTACAGGTTTAACATTGTAGGATTTACAAATAGGTCTCAAAAGTTTTATGCATAAACCTATGGACCATGGATTATATTGAATATCTTAACATATTTCATATAATCTATGCTATTTTATACATACAATATTGTATATTATCGTATATTAAATATGTTATATATACACAAACATATAAAATATACCCACAGTATTTGTACCCATCTACATAGAGCTTTTGAATGCTATAAAAATGCACACATATGAGTAGTAGAGTATCAGTATAATATATATGTTGACAATTATCTCACGTTTGGACACCTAATGTATCTGAAATATTTGATAAATATATGTATACACACAGCTCTGCATACATTTGAAATGCTATAAATGGGCACATCTCTGGAAATAAACACACTCATAGATCTCCAGTATGCATTAAAAATATATACATCTCTAGAATCAGCAATTATCTGCAAAAGTGGGCACACACACCCTTCAATTGTTGAAAATACAAACCATAGTTTTGTAAACATACAGCTACATTTTCAGAGTTACATATACACATGCAACTCCAGTGCTGTTCATATAAACATGCAGACATTTTTCAGTATTTTTTGTGTGTATACCATCAGAATTGTTTACACATAAATAAACATATCTGCACATATATGCTTGGTAGTTATGCATGGCATTTCCTGTGTTTCTGTATATTTTTAGAAATTCATATACATATGCAACTCTCATGTTATACACAAGCACACTAATGTCCATTTTGACATATATACAGAGGCATCTCCTGAGTTTTATTCACACACACATACATATACACACACACCTAATCTCAAAACACACAGAGCACACATAGCAGCTTTTTCCTTTTATGATTTGTGGTATCAGCCTCATTGCTTTATAGTATTAACTTGTGTACATATATATTTTTTTGCCCTGTGGCAAAGGGCTTTAATTTAATCAAAACCTTGGATCTTAAATAATTGAACCTGTCGCTGTCCACAGTTTTCAGTGCTAATTAGTCATGGTGAGGTGCCATTGTCATAGGATGCACAGTCCCTAAATTTAGCAATGGAATATTACATTGATCACACACAAAAACAGCTTCGAGTCTCTGGGGATCAACTGCACGTCAGCAAGCGCATTGTGGTTGAGTCCACCCTTCACCTATTAAAGGGAGTGCTCCTGGAATTGTCAGGAACAATCTGGGAACAATCTGTTCTCTGGCTGCACATAGCAACCAAAAAAAAAAATAAAAAATCTGTCATCCTTAACCCTTTGAAGGTCTCAGAGTAGCAATGCAGGGGAGAAGGACTGACCAGCCCTGGGAAGCCTGCCTGCCTATCTTGCTAAACTACAGAGTCTATTTCTCTATCTAGAGCCATACCCTCCCCCAACTTCCTATAGGTTGGAGGCAGGAAACAAAACTAAGCATGCATCCTTCTCAGTGTGCCAAGTTAGGTGCTTCTTTCTATTCTCCTTGTTCAAAGAAAGAATAAGTAAATGCATAATGTGAGGATGGGAGGCTTTTTAACATTCAAGATGTCTATGCATTTTCTGGGCTTGAGGACAATTTGCAAAATATCAGTATTAATTAACATAATCACAAAATTCCTCCTGATGTTCTTTTCTCCATTTGGTCTCACCCTAGGAGTAACATTCTCTCGCATCTGAAAAAGAAAGGGCTCTGGAGACAGGCAGACACAAGTTTAGAACCCAGCCTTGCCCCTGAACTAGAATTATGACATCCTGTAATTTTTTATTCTAGCTAATATCTCAGTTTCTTCATTTGTAAAACAGGATGCTGTGAGCCTGAAGTGGGTTTCCACTGATTGTCCATTCTGCCATTCTGCTTCCCTTTCCAATCATGGTGGAGTACAGAAATGTCCTTTATTACTCTCATGTCTATTTCTTTTTCCTCGTGATGGAGATATTTGATTCTATGCCCCAACTGCTATCAGTATCACTCAGGAGTGAAGAGGGCTCTTGAGTGAACAGGGTCATTGAGAACAGTGACAACAGTTGATCCAGCAAGCATCACCTTGGTTCATATAATTAAGGGTTTCAGGTGATTTATTTTCTAGGTAATGAACAGACACAAAAAGTGTTTAAAAACTAAACATTTCTGATGATTAGTAAGGCAGTAACATAGAAGAAAGGAGATGGTTTTCCATGTTATTTTCTTTTGTTCCTAGATACCAGAAGCATCATGGGAGTGATGGGGTAAGAATGCTGAGTGAGTGTCCCTGGGGAAGACACTAGTGTGAGAGGCTGGAAAGGTGAAAGTGGCATTAGTCATTCCCTGAATTTTCTCCATTGCCGGCATGCCTATATTTAGGAGTCTGCTGCTGCTGCACACTTCCTGGGTATCCAAACCTCCCCGATGTTTAGCTTTCTCTGTGCCACTGAGGACTTGTGTGAACTTTCCCCATCCCTTCTCTAGAAGTGGCCATTCAGAGAGCTGTTCTTTTACCTTTTGATAAAACCGATGAATGCTTTTGTATGAAGAACTACAGTCAACAGGTAATGAATACCATGGATGCCAGGCACTTTCCCAAGCAGTGGATTTCAAGCAGGAAGCAAGAAAATTAAAGTTCTTGACTTGCATAGACCTCTCATTCAAGTCAGGTGAATATAGAATAGAAACCAATAAATAAGATAATTCTGGAGAATTTTAACTTTATGCTAAGAAACTAAATTAAAGAATGAGTAGGTGAGATTGAGAAATAGAGACTAGATCATGCAAAATTTATGGTCTTGTAAGCTTCAGCAAGAAAATACTTTTTATTCTACATGACATAGGGATCCACTGTAGCATATAAATTGAGTAGTTACTTGAGCTGATACATATTTTTTAAAAGATCAAAGATATGTGGGACACTGAGAGTGAGGGGCTAGCATTCTGTCTAACAAGAATAAGGACAATTTTAAAAACCCATACTAATGTGAATAAGATTCTTGATGGTGATATTTGACAAAGTGAAAAGTCTGTATGGTAGGTGTTTGGAAACACTTATGTACGATAGTCAACTTTCTCATGACCCCACTTACTGGAGAGACCCCATGGAAGGAAGATGCTGACACAATCCCTTATTTGAGACCTCCTTGCCTACCTCTGGTGAAGGAGCAGTGCACTTCCCATGTTCCATTTTAGGGCTGCATTACCCACTGTCCTCTTTAAGCTCATCCATCTGTGAGGAATGGAAGAAAATAACAATTTTTGTCTATTCTTATGAAAACTGAATTTCCTTTCTCCTGTTAATACTGTACTCCCCCCATATATGAATTGAAAGGGAAATCAAAGAAAGAAATTATATGGATATTGAGATATAAGGGACATATTTAGCTTTAGTTAACTTCAGTTTAAGCCTTTGAAGGTGGTAGTGAGGAAATTGTAGGGAGTTTTGAAGAGCTGTTTAAAAAAAAAAGGCTTTATTCCTTTTTATATCCATTGACTCATTTATTCTGAAATCATATGCTGTGCTCTTACTCTGGCTGGAACATGCATAGACAATGAGAATTCAGAAATTAACATGGAAATGTCTTTGCTCTTATGGGGATCACACTTTGGTAGGGGAAATGGAGTTATTAACCCTGCCAAAGAAAAGACTTAGGACTTCGTCCTTAACTCCTGGGAGGTAGCTTCTGAGCCCTTAGAATATTCTGACTGATAATAGTGTTCCTGCTGAACTGTAGGCCTTGGGCCATGCCCAATTGTCAAGTTAACAGTGTTATTTATGGTGAGAAGTCTTGGACCAACCTCTATCAACTCCACCTCTGAAGGAGCTAAACACTAAGGTGAGCACCAGGGATGGTCATCTGTGTCTATGTGGCTGACCCCAAGCACACTTCTGGACACCAAGTGAGCTTTTCTATTTGGCAGTACTCTATGTTGGCTGAAGTAATTGCTGTCTACAGGGTCCCACTGGGAAAAGACAACTGAAAACTTGTGCCTGGAATTTTCCTATATATTGACCTATGTACTTTTCCCTTACTAATTATAATCTGTATTCTTTCTTTATAATAAACCATTACTAGAAGGTAATAGCTGTTCTGATTTCTATGAATCCTTCTAATGAGTCAGTGTACTGGAGAGAAGTTTTAGTGTCTTAAGGACTTCCTAAACCCCCCTCCAAAACACAAAAATGATTAATTACAGAGCAATTATTAATATGACAATAGATATTTTTTCTGGTACTTGAAGACCAGAAGAAGAGCATATAACCTAGTCTGAATGGTTTTGTTAGAACAAGGGAAATATAAGCAAATCTTAAATATCAGTGGAGAAGAGAAAATGGTATTCCAGGAAAAAGGAGAAAACAAAAGCGATGTGGAGTAAAGGATATGGAAAGTTAGGGAATTGCAAATACTTCTAAATAACTGGATAACTTTAAGTGGGTGAAGAGCAAGAAATGAGCCAAGAATGAGAGAAAGTGATTGTAAAGATCTTTAACATCCCATGTCCCAGAGATGATAGGAAGCTATTATATACATAGGATGTTAAGAATGGAAGTGGCACAGTCAGCTTGCATTTCAGATAGACCATTCCTAGCAGAAGTGAAAGGTAAAGATCTGAGACAAAAAGATCACCCAAGAGGACATTCTAATATTTTTGGCTGGAACAATAAAGGCTTGGGTAAAGAGAGTAGTCATGGGGATAGCAAAAAGTCAATGGATTTAAAATGGAAAGTAACACATCCTCAAATCTAAATTTGGAGGTTAATAAAAGGCTAAATCTAGCATGAAATCCATATGTTAGACTTGGGTCGTTGAGTGGAGATGTAAACTGTGGCAGGAAAAGCATCTGTAAGAGAAAAGTTCCGATTTGGAAGTGTTTAGCTTTAAGTACCAGTGGGATTTCAAGTGGAAATGTGCAGTGGTACTTGATGGAAGGATGAGGAACCCATACGAGTGATTGGACTTTCAGAGCATGCATGACCTCAAAACCCATTAATTTTGTTAAGTATTTCAAGGAATAATGAAATAATAAGATTTCAGTAATATAAATCAAACATTGCTGTTAAAATGGCTATGGAGTAAGTGGAAAACAATATTTAAAATGTGTGGTGTATTATAATCATTGGTGATAAGGTAGGTATCATTCCCACACTAATAAAGAAACAAGAGGACTTGTAAAGAAATCCTGCTCACAGAGGATCATGTGAGAGAATGAGGATGACTCAGGAGATATTCGTCCCCATAACTAGCCTAGCAAATTTATACTATAGTTCCAACTGGAGTGAGGTTGTCATCACATGATCTTCTGTGACATCCTGTGAACCAGAGAACTTTTACCCTGGGGTCTTACCAAGTTGCCATTTAGTTAGAGAGTGTGGTAGAGTGTAAAGAGAACTGGTCTGGAGTCAAGAGGTCTAAGTATAAGGGTTAGCTGTTAGAAGTGAAATCCAAAGAACTGCAAGACCTTTCTCCGTAAGTACTGGTGATTTAAATCTTGCAGGAAATGAGCTTCGGATCTTTAGGTAACAACTGTTGCTGAGCCTATTTGGGGCCTCCTATGCCCTGGATCATGATTGGATCATGGGCATAGCTTATCTTCCTGTCCAGTTCCATTTTGTGTATTTGGTAACCTGAACTTAAATATGTGGCTCCATTTGGTTCTTGGGGAACAATGCCCAAACTCTGCCCCTTCTTCCCCTGTTTTACAACTTCTCTCTCAGCTATGGCAAATCATGGAAAATATATGTGGTCTAGTAAGTATGCTAGTGCTATCTTTCCATTCCTGTGTGACCCAGGGCAAGTTATATAACTTCCTTATATGTTTGTCATCTAAAAGAGATTTGAGCAGAAAATGGCTGAGATCTCTTCCAGTTCTGTCATTCTGTGAATCACTAATAGAGGCAATAATATTTTGAGTTGACATAAAAAGTAAATTGAAATTTTCCAGACAGAAAAGAGATACAATAATTTTTAATGGAAAAGCATGAAGTTGATATTATGTGAACAGTAATATACAAATGATGATATATAGGTGAAAGTCAGTGGGTCTGGATGATTGAACCTAAATAAAGAATGAATGTGAAATGAATAGAGAACACAAGGAGTTAGGCGATGGTAGAACATGGAACCTCAAATCCCTAGATTTCCTGATAGGAACCAAAATTCCCATATCAATGCATTGTCAAAGTTCAAGAGATTAAGGCCACTAAAGAGAGCCCCTCCTAAAGATAATTGACACCAAATAAAGAGTTCAATGATCAAATAAACCACAGAAACAGGAAATCATTATCTTTCTCTTAAAAATGTGAAACCCACTAACATTTTGAAGACATACAGAATGTCTGCTGTGAGGAGTCCTATCTATCTTTGTTTGGCTCAGTGTTTCTCTTTATTTGTACTTCATCAGCTAAAACACTAGGACATGTGAGGTGGACAGTATATCTAAAGTTTAGATGGGACATCAGAAATACTGAGCTACAGAATTGGGTCTCAGTTATTATGGCAGAGAAACGTTGATATTGAGCTGTTCAGGGGCTTCTCCCAAAGGCAAATCCTTCAAGATGGTAATCCACTCAAATGAATTTCTTCCCAAAGAATTTCTTTGATTCTATAACCTCATTCCTCTATCTTTCCAGTTAGGGATACAGCGGTAGTTCAGGGGCCTGTAGATAAATAGAAAGGGATATCAGCTGTTTAAAGAAAGGATTTTTTTTTTTTTTTTTTTTAGTACAAAGTGGCAGGTGAGGACCAGATAAACACATCTCAAGCCACCTTAAGCAGACCGAGAAAAGAAGCTTTTTTTTTTTTTAAGTTTTAAAATTTACTGGCCTTTCTCTGTGAGATGCGCTAACATAACAAGTTTGACTCACCAGGAGATGACGCACACAAGCACGGGGAGTTTGAAAAGGCACTGCTTAACCTTGCTAAGAAATGCTGGTTTTAAGAACAGCTGGAATATTGCTTTCTGATCCTCGACCATCAGCTCAGCAAGGACAAGAGATGTTTTGATGAAGAACAAAAAATAAAAATAAAAAATCTTTCATTCGGCAAATAAATCTAGTGAATATTGACAGCACTGAGGAAAACAACTTGACTTAAAATAATCCTTTTGTATGTAAGTAAAGGTAGCACCAGAGCTACAGGATTCTGGAGATGCATACTGCATGAAGAGACCATTTTAAAGTGCCTTTTTCCATTGACATTTTAAAGAAATATTTTTAATCTGCTCTTGTAAAATCCAGTATTCATGCTTTATCACCAGCAACTGAAACAACAGGTTGAAGTTGAACATTACCAATCTGATGACTCAAATATGTATAAGGACCACTTCTGTTTGTTCCATGAGTACTTGAAATAAGATATGGACAAAAATAATGATCTTTGTGGGCAAACGCTGAACTAATTATTGGGGTGGGTAAAGTGTAGATGGTACAAAAATAAAAAAAACAATGCCATAGATTTACTGACTCCTACTATACAAAGAACACCTGGTGAGAACTGAAGGAAAGAAAGTAGTAGAGAATTTAGTTTCTCTAGTTTCAGTTCAAAATGATTTCTTCAAAAACAGAGGCCCCTTGAGCTGATTTGAACAAGAGGTGTTCATTGACCGGAACACTGAAGAATCTCATATCAACCAAATGCAAAAAAAAACCAAACAAAAACAAAAACAAAAAACCCAAAGTACAGATCAGTCTTCTGGGAACTGGAAAACTTTGGGAACAAAATAAACAGCTGTCTATTTGACTGGGATTCCTCCATGTGCACCTAGTCCATAGCCTTTGTCCTTCTTTAACATGGGTGGCATGTGGCTTTGTCTTATCAGGGTGCTGATTCCAGCCTTGGGTTCACACAAATATCAGTGCAGAAGAGACTGTGTCATAGCCTGTCCACTTGAATTTTCTTTTCAGAGAAAATTTGATGGTTACTAGATAGGAACTAGAATGAAGGATTTCAGGCTAGGGGTCCAGCTCTGTCCAGGGAGCGGGAACTGAGTTGATAATATTCTTGTTTGGTTTCTGGTATGTTCCTCTATTCTCTCTTTGTACCATGAAGAAAATAGTTCTTGGCAAAGAGATTTATGGGAGAGACCCCTGAGCATGTTGATTATGCTTATTTTGGGAAACCTTATATTTACATAAGAAAAGAAGGCAAAAGATAGGAACTATATGCTAACTACTAGGTTACAAAGATAATGGCATCTGATGTAATATACACCTGGAGCTATACTTTAAGAAAGATTTGACTTAGAATTTGGAAGAGAAGGTGAAACAGAAATGGAAAAGTAAAGAGGAGAGTGTGTTTGATGGAAGAAATGATATGAGACATACATATACTAATATGTAAAAAGCCTTAGGGAAGGACTTGGTTCGTTTAGTTAATTTTTTAAGAACTCTCTTCTAGATGATGCAGTATATCAAATGGATATTAAATTAGTTCAAAATATTTATTGAGCATCTATTTTGTGCTAGGCATCATTTTAGGGCCTAGAAATTCATGAGAAAAAAAAAATCTTTGCCCCAGGAAACTTCATTTTAGTAGAAGAAATGAAAATTATCATTTTCAAGTATTATTAAGTGGTTAAATAAATAATATAAACTCAGCTTTATTCTTGGAACCAGCTTTGTCCAATAGACTTTGATTATATCTAGAATTCTGGGTCTATACTTTCATATTCATGGACAAAAGTCCATAATATTTTCTGAAAACTCTAGTTAGAATTATCTTAGGAAAAATCTTCAAATAACCTTGCAAGTATTATGTCTATTCTCTTCCTTTCTCTTTAAACCAAACAGTATAGTCAGGAGAATAGGGTATTATGACATAGTTGTCAATTTCTGTGTAGTGGCTGATGTCATGTGGGTACATTTCAAGTACTTGCTGTGGACTGAGAGGTTTCACCAGCCCATCCTGTGTTACTAGACCCTCTAAATAGTGGATACTCCATGGTTCAGTTCTGAGACCCCATCTTATCTCTATCTGTATTCTGTTCAGAGGTAATTCCACTCAATCTGAAGATATCAAATGCTAATGCTGCTAACTCAATTTTTTAAACAAATCCTTTCATATCTAGCTTATATAAATAATAATTGGTACAAATGTTAACTTACTGGCTATTTAAACAGGAATCCATATAGTACACTTGAGATCTGCTTCAACCTTTGTGTCATGATATAAATAAATGGTCACGATTTCCACCCAAATAACCAGGCAAAACGAAGTCTGTATCCTTGATTTCTATTTTACTTATCTTTCTTCCCACAACTAATCCATTAGCAAGTCTTATTCCTGTGCCAAATATATATTGAATCCATGAATTTCTACCTACCTCTAATACTCTACTATTCAGTCATATTCACCTTTCACTTGGAATATTGCTACAACTCTATATTTTTCCTTGTATTTCTACTTTTCTGCTCCTCTAATCCATTTTCTCACCACAGTCAGAGTAATCAGCAGGTCATATTATTTATCTGCTTTCAACATGCTATAGTCTCCCTATGACACAGAATGAAATCCAAATACTTTCTGCTGGTTTTTAAAGCCTGACGGCATTTGAGTTGGGCACATTAATCAGAAAGGAACAGTTCTATATTGGAGAAAGAAAACATACGAACATAAGTCAATAGAAATTAAACAAATTATGTAAGTATGTTCATGGGATAATATACTCCTTTGAAAACATTATAAAAATAATAAGGAATTGCCAAATGTTTACATTTTTCTGACCACAGAAGTAAAGACTGATCACATAAATCTGGGCTATCTGCAAAAGGTTGAACTGCTCATGCTCCACATCTCGTTGCCTTGGAGATGAAGCACCTGCATAATGATATTTTTGTAATAAGTAGAAAAGTCACGGTTCAAGGTGGATCAAAGCACGGTCTATGTAACTCTACTTTGAGAGAAGGTATATAGAAGTTTATAGAGGTCCTGTGCCAGAAAAATAACATAAAGAGGAAAATAATGTAATTTATAGGTGATCTGGGGCTTTAATACTACTCCCTTGACCTTAGTCAAGTCAGAAGTATTCCTAATAAACCAAACATTTTTAGCATCTGTGTTGCAACTCCACTCTTCTCTGATCTACTGCTGAAGGAGATTAAACCTTGAAGGGAGTAAAATAGGTAGTCAACAATTTTCTCTGTGGGGTTGTATACTTTTCAAGTTTTATTCCATATCCCTTTGAAAGTGACCATATGAATTACTGTCCTTACAGAACCATTACGGAAATAAGAGTGGTACTATTAAAATTACACCATGGTAGGTTAAAGCAGGGCTCTTCTGGGGAAATGATATATGTGTATTAGCCCCAAGCTATTCTCCCCTTGTGTTGGCATGTGTCAGACACATTTTCTTTTCAGAAGTCAGAAGAATACATCATATTCCTATATGTTGTGGGTCATTACAACAACTCTTTCATTTATGTACAGTATTCTTTGAGTAGATTATTACCAAGAAAGCAGTTTTTGGACATTTATGTGTAAAATCACCTTTAAGTCACTTCTAAAAAATGGTCTTCACTGGCAGCCCAACCTGAAGTATATAGCTTAGTCATTCTTTATCACATGGATATTTTCATTATATGCACATCATAATGATTTTTTTATATTTCCTCCTTGTTTGTTGGATACATCAAAAAACTATAAAACAAATTTCTCAAGGGCAGTACCCCAGCTAGCAGAAGAGTAGGCACTTTAGTTATCACATTGGAATTACATTAGAGACAGTGATTTATATTCTAAGTATCATGATTTTTATGTTTAATACTCACAATTGCCTTGTTTTATACTATATATCTATACTATATTTTTTGACTTTTTTCTATTTTTTTGTCTGACATTTATCTTGAATATTTTTAAGCGGTACATGTTTGTCATTGTTCTTAGTACCTTTATGGCTTTTTAGAGTTTTGTTTCCTTCCCACCTGAAATAAAGTTTAGGTCAGTGTAGAAACTCTCCAGAGGTTGCTCCATTGTCTTCCAGAGATTGAATTTTGAGAAACAAAGACTTTATTTTTTGGAAAATTCAATTTTTTCCCCCATAGTGTAGGATGTAAGAATGTAATGTGATCCACCACCACCACTACCACCACCACTACCACCCAAAAACAACCCTGCCCCTTACTGCCATCTCTGGCCTATCTGGTTGCACTGAACATATTTTTATTCCTGAATTTCAAATTCTCCTTCAAGCCATTCCTAGGCATTGCTTACTTACATAAATTTCTCAAATGGGCACTTATAATTTACAAAATAGCCTTTTTCAAGTCAGAAAAGCTTTATTGCATTACATTAATATGTTTAATTTTGTGGATATCTTCTATTATTTGCTTTAGAAACAATTGTTTTCATAAACTGAAATTTTGCTCTCTGTTACTCATTGCTACCTCTTTTCTTAGTGTCTTTTTGTTTTGTTTTGTTTTTAGAATCTCTACTTACAGATTTATTTATCTGTATGTTACCTCCATATGTAGGGGCTTCACAGACTTATTTTTCACATCAGTTTTTTTTTTCCATGTACTGCTTTGTTGACCTTGCATCTTCTAATGCTCTTTTTAATCTTGGAAGTTAATTTTTTGGTGGCTTATACTTTCTCTTTACAGGTCTCCTCCATTTTATACCTCCTCTGTCTAAGCTAGCTCTTCACATTTCAGTCATGTCCTATGCAAGTCTTCATCTCATATCCATATTTGGATGCTTTTCATTTATAACTTACCGTGCAAACATGTAAAAAGGTATGTATTTTCTACAGTAACTATTTTTTCACTTATTTATTTTTAATTTATTTATTCTACTTAGGTATACATGATAGCAGAATGCATTTGATTTATTGTACACAAATGGAGCACAACTTTTCATATCTCTGGTTGCATGTGATGTAGAATCACACCATCTATACAGTCATACATGAAGTTAGGGCAATGATGTCCATCTCATTCCACCATCTTTTTTTAAAAACTATGCCCTTTCCCTGCATCTTCGGTGTTGTCATTATTACTTTAATACAACATAATGAGATCTGAGGTATCAACATCATGGGTTGAAAAAGGCAGTAAGAGCAACTGAAGCATTTTTGTCAGCTTTTTCACTGCTATGACCAAAATACCCGACAAGAAAAATTTTAAGGAAGAAAAGTTTATTTTGGGCCTCATAGTTGCAGAGGTCTTAGTCCATAGATGGCCAACTCCAGTGCCCTGGGTGACAGGCAGGCAGAACATCATGGAAGAAGAGTGTGATGGAGGAAAGTGGCTCAGGATATGGCACCAGGAAGCAGAAAGAGCTCTGTTCAAGAAGAACAAACTATATACTGCATAGGCCAACCCCCAGAGACCCACCTTCTTCAACCACACCCTATCTGCCTACGTTACCACAGGGCTAATCCCTATAAGGGGATTGATATGCTGATTAAGTTAAAACTCTCATAGCCCAAACATTTCACCTCTAAGCCTTCTTGCACTGTCTCAAATATGAGCTTTCAGAATATACTCACATATAAACCATAACACTGAAGTAAGGATACACAGAAATTGAAGTCAAGATAGAAAAAGAAGAAAAAAAACAGTTACCTGGACTTCTCTGAGAAGATTAATTATTATTTATTTATTTATTTTGGGGTACCAGGGATTGAACTGATGGCACTTAACCATTGAGCAACATTCCCAGCCCTTTTTAACATTTTTTGTTTTGAGACAGAGTCTTGCCAAGATTTTCAGGGCTTTGCTAAATTGCTGAGGCTGGTTTTGAACTTGTAATCCTCCTGTCTCAGCCTCATGAGCCAGAGATTACAGACATGCGCCAACACCCCAGTCTATGAAAAATTAAATTTGAAGAGTTTTGGGGAAGTGTGAAGATTTATAAAAACTATTTTCCAATGCAGTTTCACTGTTTATGTGTGAGTGAAAATAGTGGAATGAAAGAAACAACAATGGAAACAGAGGCTCAAAATTTCTGGAATATGGAGAGCTATACGAAATGATTTCAGAATCATCCAAAATCAAATGGAATTTGATTTTTCCAAATGTAAGTTTCCAGAGTCAACAGAGGTCTTTTTTCCAATTAGTTCACTTAAAAAATCAGATAATAAAGTCATATTCAAAAGATGGTAGTGGGATTGATATCTGGGGATCCAAAGACTTCTTTGGACTGCTATTTTTAAGAAATTCAGATAAGCTGGTACCTCAATTTTTACTCCAAGGAAAAATTGATTAATTGATAATAGATGACTTTGCCTTAACTCATTTTCTTCTGCAGCTTAAAGTGCTTCACAACAGATATGATGCCTTAATGTCTATGGGTGAGATATAAAACTGATTTTACATATGTTCCCAATATTTGTAGGTCAGTTAAACATCTAGTACTTAAGATGCGGTAATGTTTAGTAGCCAATGTTTAGTAGTATAATTTATATTATATAAATTCTTTTGTTGGTTTTGCTCAACAAATGGTTGTTCTCATTCAACAAACAAAAAACATGGCGACTGGTTACTCTCAGAGAACTGCAATGCAAGGTGCTTTGAAGATGCAAATACCTGTCCTCCATGAAATCACAACCTATTATGGAAGGGGAAGGTAGGACAATGATAAATACAGGACAGTGTGTGACTTAAGTTACAAGCAGCATGTCATATAAAAACAATTGTGTTCGGCTTCCTATTCTATAAGTCAATTTGTGCAGAATCTGGAACATAACTAGGGCTCTATAAATAGTAACAGAATTTGGTATATTTGTTGTGTTGCAGAACACCTGAACTCATTCCTTGTGCTTGTGTTTTGGTAACTGTTACCCAACCACATATTCTCTATCCCCTTCCCCACTTCCCAACCTCTAGTAATAACTATTCTACATTCAGGTCAAATATTTTTAGCTTACACATAGGAGAGAGTACATGCATAGAACACCTTTTCTTTATCCATTTATCTATTTATGGACACAAGTTGATTCAATATTTTAGCTATTGTGCAATGAATATGGAAGGAAGATATTTTTTTCTACCCACTGATTTCATACCTTTTGGGTATATCACCAGTAGCAGGATTATTGGATCACATAGTAATTCTGTTTCCCAAAATTTTTGAGTAAACCCCATGCTTTTTTCATAGTGGTGGTCATAATTAATATAAAGGATTTATTCATTAAGGAGTTTTGGTGATGCCAGTCAGATTGGTACACACCTGAAATCCCAGCTTGGGAGGCTGAGGCAGGAAAATTGCAAGTTCAGGGCAGCCTGGACAATTTAAACCCTGTCTCAAAATTTTAAAAAAAGAAATAATAATAAAAGAATGGGGATACAGCTCAGTAGTAGAGCAACCCTGGATTCAATCCTCAATATGTTAATCAATTAATCAATAAATCTTTGGTGGGAAAGTAAATAAATCTAAGAAACAATTATCTTGGATATGTTAGATCTAACTACTAAATTTTCATAAAAATGCTTCTGCTGTCATTAATTATGAAGATGGTTATGGAAATGGTGTTGATGTTGACTGTGATGAAGCAGGTGATGGCAACAGTTGTGATTGTACTGTTGGGGAAGTATTGGTGCTCAAATTGGTAATGAAAATGGTATAGCACTCATGAAGTGCTGCTGATCATTGATACTGAAGACATGGTAAGAATGTATGTGTTGATGACATTACTCTGGACATAATCATTTAATGATAAAGATGATTGACAGCAATGGATAATGACATAAGAATGAGGATTGTGATGAGGACCATGATCACAAAGCTATAGGACTTAGAGGGACCAAAAGGATTGACATCATGTGTCTTGTAGGAATTAGTAAATTCCAGTAGGAATTAGTAAAGGATGCATGGAGACATGTCATCATTGCCTTGGAATTAAATAAATCTTCAGGACTTTTGCCTAGTCCTAAAAAACTAAACAACAACAACAAAAAATGACTAAGATTAAATGACCTCCTAAAAAATTGTTTGTAAACTAAGACTTGAAATTAATTGACTGCAAAAATGAAAGCATACCATTTCTTGAACCCTTGCAACATAGAATGATTATCTACACATAGAATTTCAGAAATTGACAAGAACCTAGAATTCATTTGGCCAAACCTCAGCATTTTTAACTGAACTGAGAAAATGAAAGGAGGTGACATGCTATGAGGTCTACTGGTGTTTAGGATTCAACCATTCAAAAGATATTCATAATCTGAAATCATCACTAATCTTAAGTAACTAAAGGAACTTCCAAGAGTTTACCTGAAGAGTTAGCTCATTGGATCATGGTGATGAGGATGAGGATGATGATGATAATGATGATGATGAAAATAAACTTGGAGTGACTGGAATTTTTCACAAGGAGCACAGGTTCTTCACTTCCTGTATAAGTCCTGCCTAGCTAGACTGCACATGCCTGCTGAAATGCAGAGCCAACTGGGTCTGGATACAGAGGTGCATGGTTCTTGAGCTGAGTATTACTAAGTTCATTTGCCATCAGATTAAAGCCACCTACTCAAATTCAGCCTCTATCAGGTATAAAGGTGATATGTTGGTGTCCACATTTAATTTCTTGTGTTATCCTCATTTTCCCCCCAGATATCAGGTAGGTGTCATTTGTAGAGGTCCCTTTTGGAAATCCCCAAATGAACTGGTAGTTACACTATAATTAATAGTACATGATAAGTTATTAAATGAATCCAGACAATTCTACTTATCTTTTATCTAAAGTACACTGCATAATTGAACAGCTTTGCTGTGATGAATTCAATTATACCATTCAGCTAAAACCAGATATTCAAGAAATAAATCAAGCTTTCTCTCCCAAAAAAGGAATTATCCAATGGACTCTGATGACACTTTTGTGGGTGATGAGAGTGATAACGTCTGTGTCACATGTTTGCCTTCACTCACATAGCAATAATCACACTAAAATTAGGGGACTAAAAAAAGGAAATGGGTATAAGTTTCTCTGAAATATATTTCCTTACTCTGCCAATACAAATCAATAAACTATGCAAGATCTCATATGGTCCAAGTCATAACAGGCTCTATTTGGAGATTTTTGAGCTTATCAGGAAAATCATTAGCCATCTGAAAAGATCCCACCTTTCCACAAGTCAAGGTAAAGATTCACTAATCCAAGGTAGTCTCCTGGCCTTGATTTGTATGTTCCAATAAACTCTGATGATCTGCAGAGTAGGCTAGAATTCTTTGGCAAGACTTTATTAGAAGCATAATTTTAGATTTAATGCAGCCTGGGAGTGGAGCTCAATAGTAGAGCACTTGTCTAGCATGTGCTCCAGGCCCTAGGTTTGATCCACAGCATTGCAAAAACAAATAAACAAACAAGCTATAAGGCATGGAATTGATTCTAAAGAACTCACCAGTCTGAGAAATGAGTTCAAAAGTCCTCCAAATGATTATAGTTGGTGAAATAAAAGCAATAAAAAATATGAAGAAGCTTCAAGATGATCATAGGAAATAATGATTTTCTCTAAGCGTTCATATGTTGCACAAGAAAGATGAAAGTCATTAGAAACTAAAGAGTAAGCACAACTACTTGTAGTAGATAAAACAAAAAGGTCTTTTGTAGAGAGCTCTGCATACTTTAGTATTGCTAAGATATATAACAGAGGACTAATTTAGAGAGGAAAGCTGGTTCCAAATATGAAATATTCTTTTCCTGAAAACATAAAAGACCTATCAAAAGATTTGCCACTTATTCTGTAAAGAGGCACAGCCATTTGATGGGTTTTACACATAAGATTGATGTTGTGTTTCCATTTTAGAATGAACACGGTGAAGGAAGAGTGGAGAATAGCTTGAATGAGGTAGAGAACAGGAAGGAACCATCTGTTAAAAATGTTCTAGGTGAGACAAGTCACAGCTCTTCGTGAAGGAGGTTAAACCAGGAGCCAGCTTTTGAGGAAAGATGCGAATAGGAAAAAATGGTCATGAACCTCTGCCAATTTGGCATCTCCTTTTTGCATTAATAAAATTAATAATTATCCTTTTCATTTCTAATTAGCATTTGAAAGTGTAGGTGAGAAGGAGAAAGACAAATGACTCTTTGAAGGAGAGCTAAAGCTGAGCTTGGAAATCAGATCAAACAAGAAGAAAAAGTAGCCAGTGGATTATCAATAGAGTTTTTCTGCAAAGACTCCACTAATGAAGCCGACAAACAACTGCAGTTCAAAAGCTAGTCTGTGATGATCTGGTCCATGACTTGTGATCATCTGACCTGTGACTTGTTCTTCCTGACCTTGGACTTTTCTACAAAGAGTTTCCCATAAGATCAGATTCCAAGAAGCACCAAAACGATATCCCTATGCAAACTTCTGTTTTTAAAAGAAGCACACCTTGGTGCTTGCTGTCCTGAATTAAGTCTTGAGATTGGCAACTTCACTCCATATCTTATATCATTCTTAGAATTTGTTGCTATTTACTGAAGCATTTGTCTTCCTCTAATTATTCGTGAAATAACCCCGAGATTGCCCTATACTGATCTCTTACCAAACTTCATTTCTAGACATTTTTCTCAACCAATCATGAACTTCTTTAGTGTCATTATATTGATATCAAGATCATCATGTCGAATACTTACAGTATTAGATAATGTTATGTGAAATTATTACAATAATTATTATAGTATTGTTATATAACATCTTAATGATGTACTTTTTTGGGTTAGGCAGCATAGAGAAGAACACAAGATTTAGAGTCAGAATTATCTGAGTGCAGTACACACTGATTTCTTTTTATTTTAACTTTCTGATTTGTACAGCCAGTGCCAATGAGTGCATTTCTCCTATGTAAAATGAGAACAGGAACACCCATCTCAGGGGAATCATAGGAAGGAAATGAAGGAATTTAGCACAGTACCTTGCACAATTTTATCATTCATGTAGTCATTTTACCTGAAACTTTCCTCCAGTGGGATTAAAAAGTATTGGAAGCACTACATTGAATGCTATTGAAAAAATCTGAATTATTACAGTGATTAATGCTACACTGAATTTTATTCTGTATTTGAATATTCCACTTCCAGATATTTCCACAATTTATACAAATGAAATCTTTATTCCATGAACAATCTATTGTGTACCTTCATTTATTTAAGGTTTCAGATTTTTAGAAATGTAGTTTTGACTGAAAACAGGTGGTATCCTTGGCTATAGAATTACATCTTTCACACCGTTCTTCATTTTTAGGAAACAGATACTTGCTAAAAAAAGTCACATAGTTAAATCATATTTCAGTGATGAGATACAATTTTGAAATTATTCACTCCTCCCCAACCCATTGCAAAGATAACTGGGAAAATATAAGCACATCTATTTGTTCACAAAGAAATACTCTACTCCGCTATGAGACTTGCAACTAGCAATAAGGAAATGTTGTGAATTTTAACTGAAAGAGCCCCTGGGAAACTACAAGATAGGTAAACATGACAGGAAAATGTGAATGGAAGATTTGCCAGTCAGCTGCAAGCCTTTTTAAACCATTTCAGGAACATGACACATTTCCCTCTTCAAATTGAGATGTTTTGGAAACGTTAGGGGTCTCTCTCTCTCTCTCCTTTGTTTGAGCTCATCTTAAACTCTCCTCTTTGATATCAAGTCTGTTTCGACTTCCTGTTATGGGAAATTGGGAATTGAGAACCAATGTATGGAAAATTCTGACTATAAAAAAGAGAAGCTACAAATGGCCCCAGAGCCTTCCCAGCCCATAATGCTCAGGATGAGCATAAACAGGAAAGCGGCTTGGATGACAGCGACTGACTCACTGCATGCGCCTGGGACTTGTTTTGCAGTTCACCTGGCAGGTGCAATTATGTCGGCAAAGAACCGGGATGAAGAAATGACCTTTGAGGGCAGCTCTGGGGTGTGGGAGTTATGTGTGGAAACCTTATTAGACATCGGAAGCAGAGCTTCTGAAATAATAATCCAAGTGTAAAATAGCACCTCTGGATAATTGTAGCATAATACAATAGTTTTGGCAGGAAAATTTGAAAAGAAAGAAATACCGGATAAAATGTGAATTGAAACTCTACATTCTTACAGGAAGTTCATTTCATTTCCTGAGATTTTTCCCATTCAAAAATCTAAGAAGTCTGGTAGGATTTTAATTAGCTGTGCTATGCCGAATTTCTTTGCTTTATATCAGTAAAACCAAATATTAGATTGACCTAGTCAAACAATGTGTGTTTATGTGTGCCATGCCAAATACCCTAAATTAGGCAAGATGGTATCACAGACTGTTTATTTAGGTTACTTACTTAAAAATTTTACTTTACCTATTTTCAAAATATATTTTACAGTGAGTACATGTACACTATTTCCTTAATGAATAGAAATACACTATCTGAATTATCTTGAAAGAATGGAAATCACTTGTATCAATATCCTAGCAAACTTAACTACTGTTTTTGAACATTACCTGTTACACTGATCTCTCTGGCATATATAAGGTAAACAGTGATGTGTGAATGATAATATCATTTCTATAACCTTACCAAAGAAAACATACAAGTTTTTTAGTAGAGGTCAGCTATCCTGTGATAATTAGTTCATAAAAGAAGCACAAGAACAAGAAAAACTGTCTTCCAGGCAGATAAAATCTAATAAGTAGTAAAGTAGCCAAGGGTTCCAGGCTCTATTCTAACCACTCTATCAGGCTCAAATTCCTGCTCCACAGCTAAATGTCTTCCAGGAGATTAATGTCTTTAAATATGAGCTTTTTCCTCTAAAAAATGAGATGATCATCATAATAATGATAATAATAATAATAACAAATATCATCTAAGATTCATTGAGTGTTTAAGATGCGATAGTTTTCTTCCAAATATTTTCCATATATTAATTCATTTAATGCTCAAAATAGCGTATGTGATTGGAATTATCATCATCATTTTAAGAAAATGAGGTGTAGACTAATTAATTAGCCAAAACGTGTCACATAACTAGCAAGATTTGGAGCCAGTATTTTACTAGCTTCTTCATGGAATTATTGTGAAATGTAAATGTGACAAGTGCTTGGGAAAACAATGTGTGGAAAACATTCAATAAATCTTAGTTATGATTTTCATTATTACTAAAGAGACAAAAATCAATCCACTTAGGTTATAACATAATTCAATAATACAATTACATTATTCTTATTCCAAAAACACTGACACTAGTTGAGAAAGAGATTATAAAGTTCATAATAGTACACAAGAAAGTGATAGAATGTGAGCTATCCCTTGTATATTGAGATAAATTTTTAAAGGCAATGCAAAATGAGTAGGTAGAGAAGGAAAAGAAAATGACCAAGGCTCAAATCGCAGCAGGTTTTCCAATGAAAGAATGGCATAAAACACGAGGCTAGGAATATATTTCAGGGAAACACAAATAACTTGAAATAACAAGAGATTTAGAAGAGGCAATGGGGAGTCAATGAAGTTTGAACTGTAGTTGACAAAATACAAGGATAATATCATATGACCAATTCAGTATAGAACATGATGACTACAGGCCGGCTTTTGATAGCTGAGCCTGGAGACAGAAAGAGGAGACAAACCTCATTCTGGGTGTGAGTTTCCCAAGGCTGTTTGGTACCTTATGATGTGGTTTTGTAGGGTTTTTTCCTTCACTTATTTGTTTTGTTTTGTTTCTACTTTTTTATTCATTGTATTCATTAACTTTCTCACTTGTATTAGTGTCCCACAGGATATAAATGGCCAGATGAAATTGAAGAGAATTTAATAAAAGGACTATTTATTGATGTGAGGGCAGGGTTAAAGGATTTGTGCAACTGGAATCATATATTTTGGCCTAAGTAAATGAGAGGAACAAATAGTTGCCAGAACTGCTCAAATAGTTATAGTTGAGGAGAGGATTGCCTAGGGAAAGAGCTGCCTGCAACCAAAGAGTGCTTTCAACCCAGGGCCAATTTGAAGAGAGGAAGCTGAGAAAACCAACATCCCAACCTCTCTCCCTTCCCCTCTTCAGTATCGTGTCAGAGACTTGAATTGGCCGAGCTCACCCACTAGCCAGACAAGAGAGGGCCTATTCATAGTCCACAAAGATAAGCCTCTTGGGACACACAACAAGGTCAGAAAAGGTGAAGAAGTGACATGAAAGTGGAAATAGAAAATGTATGGATCTCAAATTCAAATTGACATGCATCTTTGAACCTGGCAATGACCACCAAGATCATAACAATTTTAAAACTAGGATGGAGGATGGAGGATGGAGGCCTAGAGATGTGGCTCAGCGGAGAGTAACTTACCTAATTTATAGAAGGACCTGGGTTCAATCCCCAATACTATACACTCAGAGCTGGAATAAACCCTAAAAGTTATCTAGATTACTTTTAGCTGCTGTTACTCCCATTTAATAAATAAGAAAATCAAAGCTCAAGTTGTCCTGAAGATTGCCTAGCACATTGCAGGAAACAGAAAGGACTCTAGGTTTTTCCAGCAGAAAGAGATTTTGCACACAGAATTTCAAGTCTATACCATTGTTGGACATGCTGGTACATGGAGGGAGGTTTTGTAGGGTTTTCTGAATTCAAATATGCAAGTCTACAGCTGGTGCCAGTCATCACTACCAACACCACTCAACATTCATGAAGCAAACTGAATAACCCCAGCTGCTGGAATTGCCTCTCAAAACTTAATTTTCTTTTGATTTTGCTTCCAGAATAGTAACCAAAGAATGATGGCCTCTGTCTAACTACTACTTCCCAAATTTCAGGCAAACATATCTAATGAGTACAGTGCAATTTCCATTCAAAACTACAACTACTAGAGAAGCATAGAAAGGTAGATTTTACTTTTCCAGACTCGGAAATACAAGAAGTCACCTGGAAAAAGGATGGATGCTTAGTGCCAGTCTATCATACTCCACAATCAGCTTGTCCTGGGGCAAGCTAAACTTCCTGTTAGCTTTCCACAAGGGAAGTCCCCAGATTCCAGAGAAAGCTAAATTAAACAAACACAACCAACATCAAATGATGCTTCACTTTCAGGAGTATTTTAATTTATTAATAAATATTGATTCTTTATAGCATCACAAAATGTAAGTGCTGCGGACAAAGCTATCAATAGATACAACATCATACAACATAGAACTCCAATTTCTGGGTCAGAAAACCCAAGGTGAAAATGAATGAATCATTAAGTGCTGTGGGTCTATGAAACACATCTATGTTTAGGCAACTCAAATCAACATTTTAACACGGTGTTAAGCAATATAACTTGTTATCTAATTTAGTTCTTATGAAAATTCAATGAAGTTTGCATTACTATCCTCCTTGCACCTGTTAGGAAAGTGAATCTCAGAGATATCAAGTACTTTACCCAAACTTTCATAGCCAGTAGGAGACAGGATCAGGAATTAAGCCTAATTTTGTCTAATGCTATACATAGCACTGACTTATTTTTTATTGTTCCTAAGAAATTTTGTTTTCTAGTCAAAAAACAAAAGTTAAAAGGCACTGAGTTAAAAGGCACTGAGAAATTGGGATCCCTACCAGAAGTGTTATATCAAAGATGTTTTGAGAATTTGGCCATTGATGACACCAGTAAACTCTTTCTCCTTTCAAGCTGATTTCCTGTGTAGATTATCCCAGTCCTGCCTCCTCTGGAGGCTCTTTCATAATGGGATGGGATTTTCCTTTTATTTGTTCTTTTCCATAAGTTAATACTTTGATATTGGTTTCAATATATAATGATAAGATTGTAAAACTGCCCACCTGCTTCACTTTTAATTTTATTGTGAGGGATTGTGGAATTGGAAAGCAGAAGAAATGATGTGGACAAATGCATGCATGAAAGCCCCAAGCAGTATGGCTGTCCCCTTCTGGGCAGAGCAGCAGGTTGGTGGGGGTGTTGGTAGAATAGGTAAAATTAAATTCAATAGAATTTTTTTTTCATATTATAGGATTCAATCTCCAGTGCCAAGCTAAGTAAGCCACCCACACTATTTAATATTTTCCATCTGTTCAATTTTACAACTTTGAAAATAGTGACAACTGATGTATAAAAAAGTACTTAATATATTAATGTGAGTTACAAATAACCTAGTAGTCAAGGGGAATTTTAAGGTAATGTTAGTACCACTCCTATGTGAATTAATTTCATCACCGGTAATAATGAGAATTGCTTCCCCTACTCCTCCTAATACTATGTTTTTATTTTATATTATTTCTATGCACTATTGATATTGTTCGTACAGTTTTATTGTTTATATTTTATTGTATATTTTTTGAAATTACTTTGAAAAAATGTTAGAAATTATGAATGATTTATATCTTGAGTGTTAATTACTTGTAAATAAAATTTGGAATAACAAATGCAGAGCTGTGGTTAGAGAAATAGTAACTTTATAAATTGCAAATAAAAGTGATAATCATATTGTGTTTTTTACAAGAAAGAATGTTGATACAATATTTTGTATTTATAGTAGATGAATATACCACGTTTAATATATTTGCTTTTTTAAAATAACAAAATTGCAAAGATAGTGCAAGGAGTTTTTATATATCAACCAGTGCCCCAATTTTTCCTGCTATTAATATTTTACTTTAGCTTGTCCCATTAATTAATATATTAATTAATTCTGATTTTCTTAGTTTTACCTAATGTACTTTTTCTGCTCCAGAAAGCCACCCATAATACAATATAATATTTTTAGTTGTCATGTCTTTTTAGGATACTCTTGTCTGTGACAGTACATTTAATTTTTAGCTATGGAAAACCCCATGGGAATCAAATGGCAAAGTATGTTAAAGAGTTACATTAAAAAAACACTGCACACCTCTCTTACCTTTAATTTTTCCTAATGATTTCTTTTGCTTATTAAATTCAGATAAATCTGGACTCTACCTGTGTGAATTCCTTTTATTTACTGTTGTGGCTTTACAGCACTAGTTCTTAACCCTATCTGCATATTAGTATTAACTGGGTAGCTTTGATAATTAATGATTCCTAGGATCCACCCCAGACTGACTAAATCAGAATCTTTGAATGAGCCACCTGGGAATGAATTCAGTGGTTTTCAGCAACCCAGTTGGTACCAGTGTGCAGCCAGAATTGAGAACTATTGCAATAGGGATTAAATCTTCACATCTCAAGTTTTATAACTTCTCTGAGAATGAAAATGAGTTAGATTGGCAGCTCCTGGTTTGATCTCTTACAGCACTGGATCCAAGCTGTGACAGAACTACAAATCAATTTTTCTGGCATGTGTTATGGGAGACAATGGGTGTTAAGTAGAAAGGCTTCAATCTAAGAGTTGATGTTATTTCCTTCTGAATGACTTGTACTGTGTACACGATTACAGGATTGGGCCAGATGATGTCTAAGAACAAGATATGTTCATACTAAGTATAAATCCTCTGATTTTATCCTATTACTGCTATTATTGTTATGGTGAGATTACAACAAATCACTGAGTCAATCTTAAAGCAGGAAACAGAAATTTTATTCACCAGCCATTGGTCCAGATCCACCAGCTGGTGGGCCAAGGGACAGGCTGCCAGTCTACACCCTTCAACTCCCTTCTGGGGTTTGAATACACCATTTTTAGTCCAAAACCATATTACTCATAAATGGTTGTTGCTATGATTCAAAGCCATAAACAAATGTCATGAGATCTAAAATCATAAGCAGAAGAGGAAGTGGGTCAAAACAACGCTAGTTGAGTACAAGTTAAAGAATGGTTACTAATGTCTAGATAATCAATCTCTGACAGGGTACATTGTCCAGTAAAAATGGAAACCAAAGAGAGAACAATTTCACATTGTATAAGAGTTGCCATTTTGTGTTGCCAAACATGTATGCTAGGTACAGAGGTGGGGTGTTCCCATGGGAGGAGCATTTCTTACTTGATAGGGAGTCTCAGGCAAAATGGAGTATGTTTGGTCATTGCCCATATAGCCTGGCCCTTAACATTATTATTCCTGAAAGCAACAATAGCGAGGAGTTCTAACACACAAACAACATATGTGGAAAAGGAAAAATAATACGACTATACCTAATTTACTATTTTTTAAAGTTAAAGAAAGGTTCCATTCATACCAACTACACTGACCATGAGAAGATCTGTCTGTCTAGACAAATACTTATATTTCTAGGAATGTAAGTCTCCATGTAATTTAATCCAGAAGAGTTTAGTTTGTAATCACTTTTTATTAGTACATCCTTTTAATTGATGGAGTCTGAAAGTTAGCTATATAAACACTCCAATTTTTGGTAATTGCTATTTGATATGTGTGTGTTTGAAATATATATGTGATGGAAAGGATTATTTATGTTCTTAATAGTTCATTGTGGGGAGATGAGTTTTCAAGCATTTATACTACAGATCCTAGGATTTTCACATTGTAGACCAGCTAATATGAAATATTGGTCATTTAAGGCCCTTGACCAATCAATTCAATATGCAACATACTTTCACTGAGTAGCAACTATATAATATAGTACTCCATAATTTTGGAAAATGGTGAAATTAGGGAAAATCTAGAAATTGTGTTCTAATGAAATAAAAAAGGAGAAAACCAGACCATTTTCTAGGACCTGGGTATAGGAATATAATGTAAATATTATAAAATAATTTTACCCACACAGTTGAATGAAGTTTTTTCCTTTATTTATTAGGCTTTCCATCAAGAGAACACAGCAATGACTTCACAGACTGTGTGTGCATGTGTTTTGTGTACTAATACACAACCACATTTATTTATTAAGTTATTTGGATAAGCATTTTGTATCATTTCCTTTCTCTTTTTTCTAAAAATAAGAACTTATAAAATAATTTTAGTATGTGTATGTGTGTACACAGGTTTACATATGTGTACACACATACATGTGAATATATATGTATACAAGTATACATATGTGTGTATATATACACATATATATTTTTACAGATGAGAAAAGTAAGACAAAAGAAATGAGATAAACTTATCTGAGCTGTTAGTGGTTATCTGTAATAGTCAGTTTTTACATAATTATCCATTTGACTCCAACAGCCAGATACTTTATCACTACATGTACTATTTCATTAAATTTGATGGAAATCATGTTAATAATGTTAATTTTTATATGAAGATTAATACATTACAGATACTATAAGCTTGAATGGAAGTTAGCTAAAATACATGGCATAGAGATGTTCCCTTAAAAAAGTAGAAATGATCATTTTCTAGGGAAATACAGTAATGGGGGCAAGGCTTATTAAAATTATGAAATGAAAAGGAAATATAAATTAATATTAATGTTTTAAAATGTGCTTGGTGATATATGAACATTTGCTATATTTTCTTCATATGTTTTTCATTAAAACTCTAAGAAAGTCAATCCAATTTTTTTTTGTAAAAATAGTTCAGTTGTGAAAAATACATTAGAATTTTGATTATTTGTAACCAACCCTTTTCCAAGCCTCACACTTCCTATTCAGAAAGTCAAGGAAGACTTAGAGATTTCAACTGCCTTGTTGCATATTAGGTGCCTCAACTAAACAATGAAATGCAATCAGTTATCTACCAAATTAAAATAATGAGAGGCGTAAATAACTGTGACCTGGCTCATGGTTGTTAACTGCTTTTATTTGAAAACTCAAGGTCTTATTTCCTTTGTTTGTTATCATTTCAGCTTTTTAAAAATACTTTAAAATGGATCTTTGTATTATTTTATGAAATAGGAAGATCTACCCCAAATTGGAGGCAAAATCATCCCTTTAGAAATAGAAACTAATGCTTTGAAGAGTAAGCCAGTTTGTTGCTAATAGCTTAGGCCAACATTTCAAAGATAGTTCCTTTTATGAAACTATGAGTGAGCCAATGGGCTTTGCATGTGGAAGGATAAATTTGGGAACAGTGGAGATCTCAGTGAAGAAGTAGAATGGAGGTTTGGGAATTCACTGGAAGTGTAAGGGACTTCAGTTAAGAGGAATAGCCCTCCTGAGAGTAGGCCTATTGACTAGATGGAATTGAATGAGTGGGACAGAAGGATAAATGTTAAGTTCCAGAGACATTTTGGAATATGTCTCAATAGCAACACAATTAGTTGTATGCACTAAAACTTATGCCTCTGGAATTAGCCTGTTCTAGTCCAGTCTTTATGTGAATTAAATTTTCATATTTTCTCTACTAAGTTCCCACTTTTGTTGACCACTCAGAAGTGGGATCTAATTTTGTCATGGGCCTTTATTTTGTCATCCTCCAGTTAGACCTGAGTCTGTCTTAGTGTGGCAGTATAAGTGTGGAAAATCTCAGAATACCAATCAAGGTGTTGCAACAAATTTCAGCTCCTCTACCATTACTTAGAGTTAAATTGGGTTGAGTCAACCAGAAAAGTCCATGCTGAAATGGTGAGAAATGAGCCTTCCTATCACATATGAATAGGAAGACCATTACTTTCTTTTCTTTTTTTTAATATTATTTTTTTAGTTGTAGGTGGACAGAATATATTTTATTTTTTATGTGGTGCTGAGGATCGAACCCAGTGCCTCCTGCGCGCTAGGCAAGCACGCTACCACTGCGCCATAACCCCAGCCCCCATTACTTTCTTTTGACAGTGTGATTTAAGCCAACAAGTTGCCTCTTCGGTAGACTCTTGAAAATGGGGCCATTGGTATACTGAGTTTTCCCACAAGTCTAGGAAGTAAATACTTCATACTTTTATCTCCTCAAAGGAAAAATTTTTAATTAAATAAAATTTTAAGTAATGGTATAAGCAAAAAAATTGCACAGTAATTGAATATGCATAGTGTGAGGACTCTGCATTATTATTATCAACCAGATAGTTCAAAGCACTGGAGACACTTTGAACTCTGGGATTAGATGTCTGTACCCCATTATTCCCTCATCTGCCTCCTTTCTGACTCAATGCTACCACTCAACTTTCTTCTTCTGGACTTCTCTCTCTAGACCAGGAAATCAATTATTAGCTTCTTTCTCAATTAGATGCAAATGTGCTTATGATAGTAAGATTTTGTTGTGCTTTTACTTCTTGTAAATTTTACAAATCAGTCAGTAGCTATATTAGACACTTAAATTTGTGTACCAAATGCTATTTTATTTTATTTTATCTTTTGGTATTGGATATTGGACTCAGGGCCACTCAAACACTGAGCCACATCCCTAGCCCCATTGTGTATTTTATTTAGTGACAGGGTCTCACTGAGTTGCTTATCACCTTGCTTTTGCTGTGGCTGGATTTGAACTCGCGATCCTCCTGTCTCAGCCTCCCAAGCCACTGGGATAACAGGCATGCACCACTAGGCCTGGCCCAAAATGCTAATTTCTTACCATCCTATCCTTTGCTTTTCTATACTCAGAAGCTGGAAAGTCTGATACTAAATTTTGCAGTATCCCTTGGCTAAAGTACATGTAGTAATGTAGGTAAAGGGAAGTTTGATGAAGAAGCTTCTGGGCAGGTTATCACTTTTCTAATAAAAAGTGATCAGAGATGTAAACACTATGGCTTTCATTCTATTTTTCCTTTTCTTCCAACCCAGAATGCGAATGTAATATTTGGAGGAGGAAATTGGTCTTATAAAATTACATCAAACTAAGGATAGGTCTTTTAAGACAGAAGTGAAAATTGACAACATCTAGGCATGTTTATTGTTGAATTTTCTATTATGTGAGAAAATATATACTAAGTAATATTTTTATTACTTGCAGCTTAATATATTCCTAAGTGGTACCCTGGCTAACAATAGTACTACAAAATGTTAAAAGTGGTAAGAAACCTAAAGTGGCTATAATAGCCTTTCAAGACTGAAAGGGCCATGACTACTTCCTTCCCTCCACATCCCTGTGAAACCATAGTTAAATTATTCAAAGGGAAAAACACATAAATGTTTCAAGAATAAGAGGGAGGAGTAAACAACATAAGAAAAGGTGATTTGAATAATTTCTGCAATTCATATCACATTGAGAAGTAAATCCAAATGGAAGAATCTGCAGCTCCAACACTACACAGGTAATAAGCTTCATGGAGATCACTCTTTTTCTCAGAACCTTATAGAGATTTCAAGCTTGGAGAAGGTGAGTATAAACATCCAGCATTGACTCTGAAATCACACTCAACATAATTAATTAAGAACTACCCATAGAGGAGTTGAATCAGATTGCCAACTGTAGCTGTTTTATGCACATAGAAAGACCTGGCAGTAAAAGAGTGGACTCTGCAAATATCTGAGATTAATTCTATAGTAGATAGAACATAACAAGTAGTCTGGAATGAAGACCAAGAAGTAACATGTTCTAAAAATTGCCCAGATGGTATAGGTTTGGGTTGAGAATCTCTTTTCTAGTGAGAAGGAGATATATAATTATGTTATCATATAGTATAATACATCATTAATATCAACAAGTGTCAGATTCTACAGGATCCTATAAGCAAATTAGGAGTAAGAGAAGAATTCTCCAAAGAAATGACTTCTGAATAGTCAATTATATCTTTCTTTTCTTTCCTTAACCTGATGTTATCCTCTTCTAAGATGAAAAGAGATTAAGGGTTGTGGAAAAACAGTTCCTGACAAAATGGCATACTTCAAGTTACACAAAGCAAATGAAAATGTGGCCTTGGTAGGTAACTACTAGGTGTTGGATGTGGCTGGAGCACATGGTATATAAATGACGTGGCATGATTTGTTACTAGAGAAGTATATGGTAGTTAGATTATAGGGACATCTGACAAATTTTGCTCATGGAAATCACATGATTGGCTTTTGAATTTTAGAGAAATCACAATAAATAAAGCATAAAAATGCTGAGATCTGAGGGGTTTTGCAGGTGGTTGAAAGAGAAAGTGGTTTGATATAAAACAATCAGAGTGAAGGAGGTAATTCCAAATGATTAAAGAGGGAGAATTAGCTAAATTTGATGATACAATGAATGGAGATTAGAGGAAAAAATCACAAGGAGCAAGGAGATCCATCAGACAATATAATGAGAAAAAACAAGTTGATGAAATTGATTTTTTGAAGATACTGTGTTTGAGATGCCTAACGAAAATTTTTAGGATCTGATGATGTATATTTTCTTCTTCCTCCTATAAAAAGGATAAAAAGTTTCCACCTCTGTCTCTAGTTTTTCAGAAGAACAGAGCTTTTCTTTTGTCAACTATAAAACAAAGAAACGAATGTACATCTGATAAAATCCCCTGGTCATTCTTTCTTTGGTATTTGATTATTATTTGACTTATGACTTTTGTAAATCACATGGTGAGTCTCTTTTCCTAGCTAAGCTGACCTCAAACATAAGTCAGCAAAAGTATGAGGGGTAAGGAGTTCCCTTTTTGGTTTCAAAACACCTTCCTCAATAGTTCAACTATTCTTTTCTTATCATACATCTTATTTTTTTCTTAAGACTTTGAAGCCAAGTTTTAAACTATAAATGCCCCCTTGGACCATGTAATTCATTAAGCCACCATTAATCATTTAAGCTTTGTGTACAAAAGAATTAGTCAGTTTAGCCAGAGAGTAGTTTCTGAGGCTTTGAGAGTACAGAAATAAGTAAAGTTCCAGGTAGTTTGGAAGGAGGAAGTTGTCTATATGTTAGGTATTCATTTTTGCTGAAGGTAATAGAATATTCTACTCATGATGGCTTAAACAACTAGGGATTTATTGATCTTGTATAACAAGGAATTTGAAGGTAGGCGGTTGCTGCCATCCACTCAGCTGCTCATCAGTTCTGTCAAGGCCCATTTCTACATTGTCTTTGCCAGTGGTTTGTGGTTTGGCTTTCCATCCTTCAATTATTGCTCCATAGTCATAAGACAGTGGCCTCAGCTTCAAGTAGCATGACCAGAGTCAAAAGACATGCATTGAAGGAATAGCAGAGAACAGGAGGGACCTGGGCTAAGCAATGTGAAAGAGAAACAAATATGCTTTCTGAAAAGAAAAAAATATTTCCTGGAAATACTTAAAATGTCCTCTTGTGCCAGTCATGGTGATACTCCCATATAATCCCAGGAACTCTGAGGCTGAGGATCAAGAATTCAAGGCCAGCCTTGACAACACAACTCAACAAGCCTCTATCTCAAAAACAAGTCAAAAATAGATTATAGATGCAGCTCGGTGGTAAAATACCCCTGGGGTCAATCCTCAGCACACAAAAATAACGAAATGAATGAATGAGTGAATGAATGAATGAATGAATGAAAGGATGAATGAATGAATGAATGAATGAAGTTTCTCTTGTATTTTCATTTTCCAGAAGTTGAAGTTGTGCCTAACTTTCCAATGTGCATGATTTTAGCTTATTACCTGAATAAATCTGGGTCTCTTAACAGGTAAGATATAAGTAAAATTCCAATTGAGTAAAAACTGGTTTAATTAGAGTGTATAGATGTTTTAGAGGCAGAGTAAGTGAGAATACATTCCTCCTTCATAGGCTTTTAAAATCATTTATATATTTCAACTATGTTTAAATGATGGAGCTAGGGCATGTAGTGATTTTTGTTTTCAACCTCATGAGGACAGGATTTGGGGTGTAGAAGGACAGCTTTCTAGTTTTCCTTTTGGTATTGGTTGCTAAATTATATATTCTAGGTATATGCTAAAATGTGTGTTCTGGATATACTATTAATTGTATATTTTGAATATACTATAAACTCTAGATGTATCCCTTGTCAACATTCTGATCTTCCCTCTTTGAAGCAATGAAAAAGTAATTGACAGATCAAAGTGGGAGGACTGTGACTTGAAAAAAATAAGAGACTTGCTTTAAAATGGTCAGGGAATAATGGTGGTTGAACAATTCCAAAAGGAACGTACATGTAGGAGTTAAAAATATAGTCCAGTTCTTACTGAGAGGGGCAAGAAAGTCCTCTTTCTACCTAATCCTGGGAGTAAGGGACAGTAGAAGACAAAAAAATAAGTTTGTTTAAATATTGTTCTTTCCCCCTGTAATTATGGTAAGAAACCAGGAATATCAGTATGGAGTAGAATGTAGGACCCGGTGCTTCCTCAATCCCCCAGACACTGAAAGAAACACAGTAGCTCAAAGCTATTTGCTAAACCACAAAGTTCATGTGAAGACATCTCAGACATTGCTACTCTGGCTCCTAAACTATATTATTATTTTTTCTTAGTCAGTCAGCTATTGCTATGCTTAGAGGAAAATACATAGCCATATATGCATGTATTCATATAGAGAAACTAAAATCCATTATCTAGTCATCTATCTTAAGAACTGAGAAAAATAACTATAAATTACACCAAAAAATAGGGCAAAGAAATAACATGATTAAAATTATAAATTAATAAAAATAGAAAACAAAGGCACAATAAAAAAAAAAAAAACCCTAGAAATTCCACACTTGGTTCTTCAAAAAAAACGTTAAAATTGATGAATCAGTCTTTATCTAAGCAAGAAAGCTGTTTCTATATTGAAGGCATCCCATAAGGGATTCATAAGATTTAAAATAGTTTTTATTAACCTCAAAGGCACGGCAATATTAGCAGTTCTACATAATATCACAGTATAGCACGAGAAACGAAACACGGCCTTGCTACTAAATAGTTGAGCTTTGTTTTTGGCACCTTGGTTTCCTTTCTTTTTCTCAGCTGTCTGTTTTCGTTATCAAGTCAGTTTGCGACATAATGGAGTCTTACCTAATGAGGCCATTGCCTTTGGGAAGTATGCTCTTGACCTTACATGGACAGGGTAGTGCAGAAATGCTAGACTCAAATGGGCATCTTACTTCACTGGAAAACAATGGCATTTGGACAGAATGTATACCTGCTTTATTAAGGACTCAACTCTCCCTCATGACTGTGGTATTTGAGTTGTTATTATTCTAATGCAAACAAAAGGAAATGTTTGGGCTCCTAAATGAAGTTGGAGTGATAATGTCATTAACAAAAGTGTAGACGTTTAGATCATGGAAGAAGAAAATGGTTTTGTTGGAGGCTTCAGAGTTAGCTCCAAGGAGAGAAACTCTAGACGAAGGAAACTGGAATGGCTCCCGCTTTCAAAGAGCAAGGCCAGTTAATGTCAGATTCATTATTGCCTTGAAAACTACCCCTGACTCACAGAACTTTATTAAATTCTTGATGCAGTTGAAGATTAACTGTTCTTTTGAAGAATTCCTTACTTGCACATAATGAATGAATTTTCAGAGACAGCTATTCTTGCCCCTTTAGGGTCAGCTAGCTGTCCAAATCTCTAATTTGCTTGGGTCTATTAGAGGTAAGAAGGTGGTATGATAAAGACAGAGTTAAAATTCCAATTATACAGGGAGATTATCAACAGCATGACCTAAGGTAGAATCAGGAGAGGCTATAAAGAACTTGAGGCAAGATCTCGCCTTAATTATCTCTGCATCATATTGTAGAAAACACATGATTTGTTTCTCTTTTAACTGAACTGAATTGAAGTAAATTGGATTGAACTGAGTGAGGCTCTGGATCATGAGAAACAACCTAAAGGAAAAGTCAGACCTTTGAAAGGACACCCAGTGTGAAATGAGTCAGAGGAAAAAGTAATATTTAAGAGGGTGGTGACACAAACTGTCCCATGACCAAACTACCCGACTCCAAAGGCATAAAATCCAATGGGGGAATAAATGGAATGAACAGGGAGCCAACATGTGAGATCCCATAATCAGAAACAAGCCAGTATCCTGATTTCTAAACACATAGTTAAGATTCAAGTAAAATTATTTGTTTTTCCTAATATTTTTTCAATCATTAGTAAAATCATTAGTCAAAATAAATAAAGGTTGAACTGTGTTGTAGGCCAGACTATGCTATATCTCAGTTAAATTTTATAAAAACTTATACAATATTTACTTTTAGTACCGCACTGGACAAATGAAGAAAGTATTCTTAGATTAATTTTCCAAAATAGCGCATAGATTGACACGTTCTGAAGGAAGAAAAGAATACATCATCAATAAATATACATATATCAGTTAGCTTGCTAGCTATTGCCTACATATTCGGCTTTTAGAAAAGATAAGAAAGTATCACTGGAAGTCATAGGTTCTTATTAAGACATCGCCAAACTGCTCCCTTCTGCTTTCATTGTCCCTTGGTATTCTTTGCATACTTAGCATGTTTTTAATTACATAATAGTAAATATACACCTTGCTTCTATTTAAATAGTCTGTAAAATAGATGGATTTTTCTTTTCTCAGGCAGAACTACTGTAAGGACAATACTTAAGTGATTGAGAGAAACACACAGACACTCACATACACATACACCCCTTCTTTCAGCTCCCATTAGTTCTTTATCAGGCTGCCTCTATTAACTATCTACATTCATGAGCACAAAAATCTTTAGTAGCATTAATCTATACTCTGAGAAGTATAACAACATAACAAGAGTACTACCTGGAGCTGTACTACCTCAGTTTGGACATTACACCACTTCATGCCTGTGTGAACATGGGCAACATTTCCACCTTCTCTATACCACAGTGTCCATACCTACAAAATGAAGATATGAATGATATTGACTCAGGGTTCTTTGTGTGATCAATGAATGTGTTATTCTAAACCAATTACTTAGAAAAATCCATAGGAATTGAACAACATAAATGTTAATTGCTTTTTATGATCTTCCCAATTTTGTTGCCCTGTGAAATAACCATGTACTAACTCCCCCCACCAAGACACTTCCTATATGTGTCTTTGAAGAGAAGAAGGGGAAAGAAAGAGTAGAAACAAGAATATGAAACTCATAAGAGAGCTTAAGTTTCCCCCTCTTCACAGTAACAAAATTGACATCTGACCCATCTTTCAGCTGAGAAACCCTAGACACCATTAGACTTTCCAAGGAATTAAATGTCTAGTTGTCATTCTGAAGGTACAGTCCTAAAGTGCAGAGAGAAGCTGCTTTAAGGAACTAACGTAGCATAGGTCCATTCCCCTTGGCACTACTGTAAGACCCAACAATCGATGGAGAGACTAGAAATTCACTCAGACCCATGGCTTGATATCACATTGTGTTTTCTCTCCTCGGGAGGAAGTTTAGAAGGCATAGCAAACCCTGAGATCCAAAGCAGCTTGCTTGCCCCATAATGTGATACAAAGTGGTAATAGTCAGGAATCTTGAGAAATGAGTCAGAAGACTATATTGCTCTTTTTGTTCTGAGTTGAAGAAGCTTTGCCGGCATCCCTGCCTGCAAAGCTGCTTCTGTCCCAGATAGAGGTACGATGCATGAACGTAGGGGAGGACACAGAACAAGGCGTGGCATTGGTACTGATCTGATCAATTAATTGGGTAAAGGGTGCCATCTGACTACAGCGCTGTCCGGCAGGAAATGTGTGAAAGCCCCACAGTGAAAACATGATTTTTGTTAATCATCTGCTTTCATCATGCAGATCCCTTGAGGCAACCTAGCTGGCATAGGAAAGGGCCTGTCACTGGCTAAACTGCTGCCTAATGTCCTTCATGGGAGAAATCTGGGCCTCAGATCTACCTACAGTATGAAATATCATTAAGTGTCTATTCTGTCATTAGTCTAGTGTATGGCCAGGAGCCAGGGTTTTCAGCTTTTCCCTGTCTGTTTGCTGTCAGTCAGTCCTTGGCTTCTCAACATATGTATCTGTCAATCTCTTCCTTTAACAATGACCATGTTTGAAAAACAGAAAAAGACTGATGTGATCTTGCGTATGGGACACATTCCTGTTTATTACTTGCTTGAAATAGGAAATATATAAAAAAAATAGATGCAAACAAGAATTATTCTTCATAAACTTGGTTTAATTCTTGCAAGCAAGTTTGTGAGTCATTTTATGAATGGCTCCCGCTTCAAATTAGGGCTCCTGTTTCCGCTTCCAATGAGCCTCTAGTATTACATCTAATATTGTTTCCTCTCAGCAATTGAAATGTACATCCCTGCTGGGTTGGTAAGAATAGAATTTCTTTCCGGAATTCTTTCTTCTTTCTGAATTGCTTCATTTTACTTTTCCCAAAACTAAAATAAAGTAATTTGTACCTAAAACCAGACAAAATTAACCTCATGGCTTGTTCTCCTTTCAGTGTGCAACCTTACTGCTTGGCAAAGAAGACTGCTCTCACTCATGGCCCCATTTTCTCACCTCTCTTCACCTCCCCTTACCTCTCCTCACCTCCTATGGGCAGGAAGAAAATGGCTTCCATGGGTGGTCAGTGGGCTTAGGCAAGATAAACTGTTAGTGGACTGTAGGGCTCACCAATGTGAAGGTGGAGACAAATGAAGGGTCAGTATCAGGGCTATGCTACCTGCTTCACATATGTCCCCTGCTTGAGTGTTCACTGTCCTCAGATCAGACCACACAGACTTGCAACTATGTAAGGAAGTCTTATGCATACTTCAGAGAATTATGTCCTCTTGTTTTTGTGTTCTTGAGTACACTAGCCATATCTAAAAGGCCCTCCTCACCTTCTTTGCTTCAAAGGGAATGGTTCCATCATGATGCTAAAAAGTGTTTGTCAAAAACTTCCCTCCTGTGTACAGGGCAGACATTGCTAATTAAGACAATGTTCTTCCCTGCTGAGGCTAGCAATAGACTCAGGATGCTTTTCCACAAACTGTGTTTGGGAAAGCTAAAGGCAATCAGTTAGCACCATTATGCATGATAAAGAAAAAAACAAAATACTCCTCTAGAATCAAGGTGCTCATGTGCTCTGATATTGTTATTTGAGTGGCAGATAAGAGACAGAGAACCCAGAAAGTCAGTAGAGAAAACCATAGTACACATGGGGGATCTTTGACTATACCTCTAGTAAACTACTAAAGGGGGCATGATGAAGAGGGAAGAACAAACACAAGTCCCATAGAAGTGACAACTAATCATTATTATCATGCACTATATAGTTGCCATGCCAACACAAATATGTATGTTGTCATTAATTCTATAACTATCACATGCTATAGACAGAAGAAAGGGTGCAGTGAGGAAAGGCTAAAATCAAGACAGAACTTTCCCAGAGTTACCCAGTTACCCATTATCTTTTCTTCCTCTTACATATTGCTGGCTAGAACTCTGTCACATGACTACCTGTGACTGCTAGGGAAGCTAAACTCTGTGTGTGTGTGTGTGTGTGTGTGTGTTTTAAGCTAACATAGAGGTGACCCAAACAAAATGAGAGTTTCTATAAGAAAAAGAGAATAGACTTTTGGTGACTAAACATGCCTGACACAGTGCTCTTTAGTACACACTTTCATAATATCTACATTTCTTTTTGAAATTTATCACAGGCAAAATTATGCACTCATCTGTATATATGAGTGTTGCCTTTGCCCCCATATTGTGAGCTCTGAGAAGGCTTAGCATTTGTTTTATTTTTACCAACCATTTTATCTTTAGGAACCAGCCTGGTGTCTGTAATATAATAAGCACTCAAAACGTATTTGTTAAAAAATGGATAAATTCCACCATGCTTTCCTAATTGAAGCAAACAATATTTTCTATCTGCTTGAGTACATTTCTGCCTAACATCTCAATTAGTGTTCTTGCTTTCACTCTACTGGCTAAGTGATCCCTCTAAATGATTTGTAACCAAGTTAAGCCACTCAATGTTCACCATTATCTCAAGGACAAAGCTAGGGTTCCTGAGTATGATTTACAAAACCCTTAATGATCTGCTATCCCTATATCTTACTTAACTCTTTGTTTATCACTCCCTGATTCTTTATTTCTATAGTAACTATTGTTTTCATTCCCTCAAAAGGAGGCTGCCTTTTCTTTTTTCACCTGAGTGTAACATACATCCAATAAAATTCACCTTTTTGTGTACAAACTTAACAAGCTTTAAAAATGAACAGTCATACGATTACCACCACAATCAATATGCAGAACATTTCCATCACTCCCCACAATTCCCTCCTGAGCCTTTGTAGTCAACCTCTGCCTCTACCTGCAGCCCTTTATAACCAATAACCAGTTTCCTGTTCCTATAAGTTTTTTTCCAGAAAGATACATGTATGGAATCATAGAGCATGGAGCCTTCAGAGTCTGGATTTGTTTGCTTAGCATAATGTTTGAGATTTGTCCACATTGGTGTGTATATTAGTAGTTACATTTGTTGCTGAGTAATATTCTGTTGCATGGGTGTTCCACAGGTTTTCCATTTACAATTAAAGAATATTTGCACTATTTCTAGTGTAGGTGATGATGAACAAAATCACTATAAATATTTACTTATGTGTTTTTCTGTGAAAATAAGTTACCATTTAATCTTGGAGTAGACTTACTAGATTATATGTTTATAAAGTGCATGTATAAGTTTAGAGAAACTACCAGATTGTTTACCAAAGTGGCATGCCATTTTGCTTTCCCACCATATTGTCTTTTAATGCTGGCCCTTTTGCCTGTCTTATTATTAATCCTCTCATCCATTTCATTCTCCTTATTTATACCTGTGCTTCAGTTTACAGGTTGGTGATTGCTTTTTGGGGAATGTATTTCCTGATCCCATGTCTGAATTGTTGATTTTCCTGTGTCCTATCATGCTACTGCATTATCTCCTCAATGTTGTACAGTGTAACTGAGTACAGAGATAAGACTATTTTAGCCTCAATTTGAGCTGAGCTAGCAAGAGCACAGATACTAATGCTCCAACATTTCAAAAAGATATGCTATACGACCTTAGTAGAATTTACAAAGACAGTATTCCATATCTGTTTTCAAGCTTTGCTTGGCACCCATTCAAGGACATGTAAGAGGATGAAGATTAAAATCCAGAAGAGAATAATCCTTGGGAAAGACAATTTGACATAAGGCTGTGTATTCTTTTCAGCATGAGGCAAAGAGGGGATGCTTCTATTTCCATGCAAATCCAATGAGAGTAAAGTCCAGAAGACCATTTGGACAGCTTGATCTGTGTTCATGTGTATCTGTGGGGGTATAGCAATATCTGTTCAAAATTATGAAGGCAAAGGATGTATATTTCTTGTGGGTTAATTGTAGGCTATATAATAGATAATCTTCCTGTTCCACCACAGAAAGAATTAATGCAAGTGTGATAACTGGAAAGTAATGAGATCTTCAACAAAGAGTCTGTATCAAGTGGACCTTCAGTAATGGTGGTCCTCTACAGGAGACATTGCCTACAGCAAAAGAAGGAAAGGAGCAAGATCCTCTATGATAGCAATCTTCACAGAACCCACAAATACACACCAAGGGAGATAAAAATTCAGATTATAGCTATACCTCCCATTTGCCTCTTTTATATAAATACCATCTAACTAGATGAACTACATTATCTAGTGAGTGAAAAGGGAGGGTTAGAATTGCAGCTAGGGGAGTTAGAGGAGAGGAAATAAAAATAATTTATTCATCCCTTATATGTTGACATCCAACTGTGGCTAACAATTTACCATTTTAAGTGATGATGAAAACAAATATTTTGGTATATACATCATTGTCCAGATTTTCCACTATTTTCTTAGATAACATTCCTAGATATAGAGAAATAGGAACACAAAGTCCTTACAGTTTCAGGCTCCTTAAACATATTATTTAAGTTAAAGTTCATAAAGGTTTATAGCTTACATTCTCACTAGTAGTTTATCCTTTACTTTCAACGATAAAATTATTTTCAGAAAATTATGTTAAATTAATAAATGCAAAGAAAAATTACTAATGGAATTGTCTTTTGTATGTTTATTTTCCACTTATATTTTCTCTGTATAAATTGGTGGTTAATATTTGTAATGATAATCATTCAGAAGATTATCTTCCCCTCATGTGCTAAATTAAGGCAAAAAACATACTCCTGATATTTCTAGGCCTTTTAATATCCCATGCACATTTCTAAGAAAACTGCATTTTGAAATGAAAAACAATTGTGCTAGACTATCTGTCTTTCTTTAATGCATATCTCTCCTCCTTGCTGGTTTAGAAAATCAATTCAACCAATTAATGTGTTGGAGATTATAAAGGAAAAAAAAAAAAGATGATGGTACTCTATGGCATCCTTTTTCCTGTTGCTTGGAAATGCATCTTAAATGTTTTAAGGAACATTAGCAAAAGTATGTGAATGGGTATCCCTAGAGAGAGAGAGAGGAGAAGAAAAAAGAGGCAAATGTGTGAGTGTTCAAGTTGTGCTAAGGGTAGAGGATGGGTAGACAATCATGACTCCAATGGTCCTCCGAATCAACTTGAATTACAGCATCTCAGGAAATAGAAAGGGAAAAGCAGAGAGAGACTTTTAATTTCAGATAATGTCTTCTGAGATGGATAATGAAAGTATAATACAGGGAACTCTAATTCTTTTGAAATTGATTAAACAAATAGGAAATAAAATATATTTATAGGGATTTTCTTGGTAGGACTTAGACAAAGATGGGGAATAAGAAGAGTGACACTTCCCAGAAATCTTTTCTTCTTTATAGCACAGTGACCAAACCATTGCAACAAACATGGCCACAGCCCAGATGGACATTGAATCAGGAAGAAAGCTAAAATAGCTAGTAAAAGTTACATTTTCCAGTGTTTACTGGGTCTTAGACCCTGACAAACAATTGCTGTACACATATTATCTTATTTTTTCCTATCTCAAGCTCATAAGGTTAGCGTGGTTATTTGGCTAAGTTCTTAAATGAGTAAACTGAGTCTTAAGAGATGGTAAGCTCAGTAACTCAATATTACACATCTAAAAAGTGGCAGAGCAGAGATTTATAGTAAGAATATTTTAAACTCTAGAGCCCACGGTTCTAAACCCAGATACGCATTCTTCACTGTGGCTCCAACCAGGCTTGGGTAGCCTCCTGATTCATAGCTCCTTTCTAGACACACCAAATCAAACCCTCTCTCTCCTTTTGAGACAATTCTATTTTTTTATTCATTTTCATAAGGGCTACTTGTATAATTTGAAAGTCCAGTGTAAAATAAAAATGCAGGGCCCCAGATGGGGTTGGAAAAGTCAACCCTCCCTTATGTGGGCACATCATCCCAAGTGAGCCCCCAGGAGTTTAAACCTCTGTATCTGACTCTTGGTTCCTAGAAAAATGATGGGTAAAAGCACCTGCCAAGTTACCTGCTGAATGAGCAGTGGCACTGCCAGGCAGGATTGGGGATGGCTGCCTCCTTGCTCAGCCCAGAGATACAGTAAGGTGTATGCTTAAATTTTACTCTTAACATACCCAAGTCTGATAAAGGTGGAGGGCAATATGAAATACAGGTCTGCTCCCCAGCCATTATGAGCAAGAAATCAAGTTAGGAGGAGAAAGATGCAATGGTGAGAAGGAAACCTAGAAAGAAAGCTGGGTAGTATCCAAGGGACCGGGCAAAGGAGTGCAGTAGACTTTGGATCCCAAGGCTCCCAAGGGTTCTTGATTATTCATCTCAGAAAGGAGGTGGGAAAAGGACTATGTGTAAGCTAAGCCTGCATATCTCTAATATATACTCCACTGCGTTATCATATTTCACTTATAAAACATAAATGTAAAGATAAAATTATCAAGAATTTTAAGATAGCAATTACGAAGTGTTAAATCCCAGTGTGGGGAGCTCTGAGCATGGCATCCTGCTATACACACGCCTATGAAGTTGACCCTGTTTTTCATTTTCTGAATTTACTCAGAGAGGGAGTAAGGAATGGCAGTTTGTTTAAAAAGCCTGTGTATTGATCTTGTACAGTTCTGTTGCTTTGGTAGCAATAGAGTGTAATGGTTAAAATCTAAATTTAGACTTATACAGACATGGGTTTGAATCCAAACTCTTCATGTTAGATGGTTTGAGAAAGCATTTCAGTCTCTCAAATTCTGTTTCTCATGTTGTAAAAATGGGTCAAAGCAGGTTTAAAATTTTTGAGCATGTTAAAAATATAATTTATATAAAAGATTCAACACAGAGCCTGGCAGATACTATTGCGGTTAGTAAATGTTCTCAATTATTATCATTGCTATTTGTGATACATTCAAATTTGGAGACTTAAGTAAATTTTTAGTTAATAAGAATCCTGTTCTCAATAAAAATTCTGTTCTCATGGTTCATGTATTACCTTAGAGACACATCACAAAATCTTGAGGAATCTAATTATCATATTAAAATGATACATCGAGCAATAACTATGTACCAGGCACTCCTTAAGTATGTCATGTTCATTCTTACTCAGTTCCCATAACAACTTTTAAGTATTTTATAGATAAAGAAGCTGAAGCTGAAGAAGGCAAACAAATGCCTAAGATTTAATAGCTGGTGAGAATTAAGATCCAACCTCCAGTCTGTCTGACTGAAAAGTCTACATTTTTAACTCCTGTGTCATATTGTCTAGATCAGTAATTCTTGACCACAGTTGCACATTTAAAATGTAAAGCACACACACACACACACACACACACACACACACACACACATGCTGGAGACCAAACCTAGGTTATTTTAATCATAATATTGAAGATTGAGGGCCATAGGTTAAAAAAAAATTAATTGTGATTCAGGTGATTCTCATGTGCAGCCAAGACTGAGAAGTAACTGGTCTAGCTGTTACAGTGCACCAGGAAAATCCTTACTTTTATGATCCAATGTGCTTGATCAAATTAGCAGGTCATTTTGATTTGTGAAGAGCAATGAAACTCCAATCCATTTTTTTTAACCTGAAGAATATTTTAAGACAAACACTAAAGCACATCCATTGTAAGAAACCAAAGTTATTCAGTTATTTTCTTTTGCACAGGAAGAAAGACTTGTTATTGTCATGACCTTGAATAATCTTTTATAGATGGGTGTGGGAGTATGGTTTATTTTCTCGAACTCAGAGAAGTAAAAGCATCTGTGTACTGACCTGAAAGAATGTGTGGAAAACATAGGATGAGGAGAAGAATTACTATACAGTTTGGATAAGGAAATGTCAGTGTGGGCGTATGTGGGCTGGTGGAAAAGGAGTATGTCATGAGCACTTCATAAGTGGGCCCCTTCTTCACATTTGTGTCATTTATAATGAGACAAATAATAATGTTAGGATGTGTGCACTGTGATATGTTCCTTTATCCAAACAAATTCAAAGCAGTCCAGATAAAATATATATTAACCAAGCTCATCCAGAGATGTGGTGTTAGTGAGTTAAGTTCCTGGTTCCACCCAGAGGTTAATTTATCCAGATAATTACTTCAGTTTCTCCATTTTATTCAGAAGTAGGGAGTGTATGATCGAACTGTGCATCTTCCAGTTGTTCTACCCATTAATTTTGTTTTGCAGTGTATCTTTCTAGAATGGCATGGAATGAAGGAAATGATGTAATGTGTAAAGAGATTTGGGCTATGGATAAAGAGATATACTCCAATCAATTTAAAACAGGTTAAAAAAATACAAACACCCTGATCATATAATGTTAAAGTCTACCAAGCCCAACAAAATCCACTGTAAAATTCCCACCATTATATAATGTGTCCATCCCCTATTTAAAAGAAAAACTCAAATGATTTTAGAGGACTAAGGATATTTGTGATAGATATTAAATAGGTTCAGAAGGAAAACCAAGGAAGGAGCTCAATTATAAGGACTGAGGTATGGCTTAGAATTCAGAAATGAGGCTGCATGCAACTTGCATTTGTGGGTAGACAATTTGCTTGAGATACTACCAAGACAACTGACACAGAATTACTGTGACTATTACTGTTCATGCATTTTATCTACCATTCCCCTCCCCACCAAACAAAGAAAAAAGAAAAAAAGAAAAGATTTTGTGCCTCCATTTAAGCATAGGTGGATCTGTCTTTAGAAGAATGGGCTGAACCAAAGTATAGTATGCTGCTGCTGGGGTAGGGCGAAGAATATAAATAAACAGAAAGCAAAACACTAGAAAACAAAAACTCCTGCTTCTACTCAGATTGGTTCTGACAACAGGTGGCCAGTTCAAATTTGCTTTTTAAAAAATTTGTTCTAATTAGTTATACATGACAGTAGAATGCATATTGAGACATCACACATAAATGGAGTATGACTTCTCATTTCTCTGGTGATACATGATATAGAGTTACACTGGTAATGTAATCATATATGCACATAGGGTAATAATGTCCAATTCATTCTACTATCCTCTCTACCCCCAGACTCCCTCCCTTCACTTCACTTTCCTCTGTTAAATCTAAAGTACCTATATTCTTCCCCAGCAACCCCCACTTATTGTGAATTAGCATCTGCCTATCAGAGAAAACATTTGGCCTTTGATTCTTTGGGATTGGCTTATTTTGTTCAGCATAATATGCTCCAGCTCCATCTATTTACCAGCAAATGCCATAATTTCATATTCTTTAAGGGTGAGTAACATTCCATTGGGTATATATACCACATTTTCTTTATCCATTTATCTTTTAAAGGGTACCTAGGTTGGTTCCATAGTATAGCTATTGTGAATTGAGCTGCTATAAACATTGATGTGGCTGCATCACTATAGTATGCTGATTTTAAGTCTTTGGGTATAAACCAATGAGTGATAACTGATCAAAGTGAAATTAAAGACATAAAAGAACACTTCAATAAAGAAATAGAGATTCCAAAAAGAAATCAAGCAGAAATCCTCAAAATGAAGGAATAAATAAACCAAATTAAATATTCAATGGAAAGCATCACCAACATACTAGACCACTTGGAAGAAAGAACCTCAGGCAAATGAAGACAAAATATATGATCTTGAAAATAAAGTTGACTATGCAGACAAGATGTTAAGAAATCATGAACAGAACTTCCAAGAAGTATAGAACAAGATGAAGAGATGAAAATTAGATTTATTGGGATGGTTGAAGGCACAGAGATATAAACCAAAGGAATGCATAATCTTTTCAAAGAAATAATATCAGAAAATTTCCCAAACCTAAAGAACAAAATGGAAAATAAAATACAAGAGGTTTAAGGACCTCAAATGTACAAAATTACAACAGACCCACACCAATGCATATTATAATGAAAATGCCCATCATACAGAATAAGAAGAGAATTTTATAGGCTAACTGAGGAAAATGACAGTAATGTTTAGAGGGAAACCAATCTGGATCTCAGCTGATCTCAACCCAGACCCTCAAAGATGGGAGGTCTTGGTATAATATATACCAAGCTCTGAAAACAAAAAGGATGCCAGCCAAGAATACTATATCCTGAAAAAATTAAACTTCATATTATAAGATGAAATAAAAGCCTTCCATGACAAACAAAAGTTAAACAAATTCACAACTAGAAAGCCACACTACAGAATATTCTCAACAAAATATTTCATGGAGATGAAAAAAAAAAAAAAAGGTGAAAACCAGCAACTACACTAAAAAAATAGACAATCAAAGGAGAAACTAAGTCAAATTAAAAACAGAAATAAACCAAAATGACCAGGAACACAAATCATGTCTCTATAATAACCTTGTATGTTAATGGCCTAAACTTATCAATCAAAAGACATAGACTGGCAGATTGGATTACAAAACAAGGCCCCAAAATATGCTCTCTCCAAGAGACTTACCTCATAGGCAAAGATATCCACAGACTTAAGGTGAAAGGATAGGGAAAAAATATATTACTCACAGGGATCACATAAACAAGCAGGGGTTTCTACCCTCATATTGGATAAACTGGACTTCAAGCCAAAGTCAATCAAAAAGGACAAAGAAGGACATTTATACTGTTTAAGGTAATTATACAACAACAAGACATAGCAATCAAAATATTTATGCCCAAACAATGGAGCATCTATGTACATCAAAGAAACCCTTCTCAACTTCAAGAATCAAATAGATCACAACACAATAATACTGGATTACTTTAACACACCTCTCTCACTACTGGATATATCCTTCAAACAAAATATAAACAAAGAAACTATATAATTAAATAATACAATCCAAAATTTAGACTTAACAGACATATGTAGAATATTTCTCCCATCAGTGAGTGAACACACTTTCTTCTCAGCATCACATGGGTCTTTCTCTAAAATAGGCCATATTTATGGCACAAAGCAACTCTTAGTAAATACAAAAAATATGATGATACCCTGCATTCTATCAGATCATAATGGAATAAAATTAAAAATCAATGATAAAATTTAAAAAAATTAGAAGCTGCTTTAATACCTGGAAACTAAAAAATATGCTATTGAAAGACAAATGGATAGCATAATAAAATAGGTATGAAATTATAAAATGCTTAGAAGTAAATGAGAATAGTGATAAAACATATCAAAGTCTCTGGGACACTATGAAGACAGTGCTAAGAGGGAAGTTCATTGCTTTGAGCTCATTCATTAAAAGAATAGAAAGATAATGAATAAATCACCAAACATTACATCCCAAAGCCCTAGAAAAAGAAGAAGAAATCAACACCAAAAGCAGTAGTAGACAGGAAATAATTAAAATCTGACCTGAAATCAATGAAATTGAAACAAAAATTTGACAAACCAAAAGTTGGTTTTTTGAATCTGCTTTTGATGGTTAATGGCTTTTTGCTGTGGGATACCAGATCTAAAAGCCTGGCAGGATCTTATAGTTTGCTTTAAAACTGTAAATCGTGCAGCTTCACCTCCTTATTCAGATTGTCAGTAGCAGTTTTCATAATCTCTGTCTCTCGCCATTGTTAGGGACCACTAGAATCTCATAAGCTCTAATGGAACTCATATTTATGGACTGTGTGGAATATTGCACTTCATCATAACCACTGTGTTTCTCACCACAATATTGAAGACAGGCATCATTCTTGACCTAGAGATGAGGGGATATTTAATGGTTGGTGTCGTCCACTAGATTGCTTCCTTTTCAACACATTACAAATGGTTTGCTGATAACCATGCCAACAAAGATTTATTTTACTTAGCCTTAGTGGGGTTTCTATTTTTTTTTTTTTTTTGACAATTACTAATAATACCCCTGACCTCACTGTAATTAATGTTCTTTGGGACATGTGGACATGTGAGCTGTACACAGGAGAGCCACATGTCCCAAAGAACTTTAATTAATTGCACATTAATTCCCATGCATGTGCAAATGTCCAGGGGGGAAAGAGTAGGGACTTTTCTCATTGTTCCACCCAGGAAATGTCAGATTAGAGGGGGAGAAAAGTGGAGATTAAGTATTTTTCACTCCTATCAAGTTTGGAACCCCAAGGGGAGGTTTGAAGAGAGAGAAAATTAGCCTTTCTTTCTCCTTCTCCCTTTTAAAAAAAATATTTATGGGATTATAGAAGAGATAGTTGGGTAGGAAACCAATACCTCTCATGTACTAAGCAGAAAAACTGTTCAATAAATGCTAAGAGTAAATTTTCTTTAAACGTTTTCCAAACACACTTTTATGCCATGGGAATATATATGATTATATTTCACATTCCCTTCTCCATGTTTCTGTGTTGAGACAGATGATTCTTAACTTACCTGAGATGTTCTGGAAGGAGTCATAGTAAAATATAATTATTATAATTGGTTGGACACTACCATAGATAACCTTTTCTTGAATATTCTCTCTCAACTTTTTTCTACTATTTCAGTGGCTTGAAAGAATTAAAGGCATCTGACAAAATGCTTAACTTTCACTCTCAGAAAAATTCTTAAATGATAACTTAATTCATTGTGCAAACCAAGGAAATAATAAACAATCTACTCTTCTATGTAATGTTGAGGGATGCAGGATAACACTTTACATCAAGCAAATAACTTTACAGATGAAATAAATCATGGTTTATTTCTTTTAGTAAAATATGTTCTCTTCACTTAAAAACATATTGAAGGTAGCTGTTCCCAGTGGTATTCAGTATTGGCAGCTAGAAAATCATCAAGGGGTCAATCTCCCATTTTGGAAGCTATAGAGTAGTAAATTGGTGACTGCCTCTTGAAATTGCTGAGACTGTCACACACAAATACACTGAATGCTATTTATGTGTCTTTGTAGCTTGAAAATTTAATTAGGCTGAAATCTGAAGAATAAGAATATTTCTACTACAAAAATGAAAAAAATCGGAATGAAATCTAGGTTCATTGCATGCCTAACATCCCAAGACCCAAACAAAATTTTTCTTTCATAAGATCACATAGAGTAAAAATGAGTCAATGTTCATTAGGATCTTTGTTTAAAAGACATCAAAGGGATGCTGACAATCTCACCATTTCACTCCTTTTGCTATCATCTGTGTAGACATAATATACTCCACTTTCAGGAAGCCTGAAGAATCTTATAAATTGTTGGTACTCCTCATGGAATGTGGATTGTGTAGTTATTTGGCCCTGAATGTATAAACTATGAATTAAGTGTCACTTGAATGGAAAATTATTTGAAGAAAGTACACCATGATTCATTTCTAATGAATGCTTTCATAATTCTCTGCAAATATATTCATCCAAAGAAGTTCTCATAGAATCAGGGCAAGAAACTGTTCTTTCCATTTTTATTTTATCTAACAATTTTAAAGTCAAATAATTCCCTAAACCTAAGAAATTTCATTTTATCAAATAGCACACAAAAATTTCCCTGTGCTTGGTTACAAGCTAACTATATATCCAAATGAAATTAAAAGTCTTTCCATCCCACAAAAGCATATATCATGTAAAACACAATGAAAACACTTGATAGAAATACAAAAACATATTCTTAATGCTTTTTTTATTCAACCTACCTCAAGCAAATAGTGTAAACTTACCTCATTTTAGAATGTGAGCAGTACCTAGTAGTTATTCATATACACTTTCACATTCAATTTATTGTTTTTTGGTTCAAGGTTATAGTATTACCTGATAAAAACACATGGATCTTCTATATAATAAAGGCTGAAAAGAATCAAAGACAAAATGATCTGCATATCCTATCTCCTAGTATTTTGACTCAGAGCAGTGTTCTTGGCTGATGGCTATGTAACATTGTCAAGGACATATTTTTGTGTTGTGCTAAATTTTAGAAAACCTTCTCAGCTAATAAGAGAAGTAAATCCTATCCCCAAAGATGAAGAGTCGGTAGTAAATATTTTCCAAAAGGTGAAATGATCAGCTTTGTTTTAGGAAACAAAAATTTGTAACAATTTAGAAAATGTAATTGCAGCCAGAGCATTTAGTTGTAATTGCAGTTTTTTGCATGATAGATGATAAGAGATGAATTTAACATAGTGGCAATTGAGATGGACTTGAGAAATGAATCTAAAAAAATCTTTGGATATAATTGACTCTCTATATGTTGCTTATTGATTAAATGGGAGAAGTGAATATGGAGGGGGAGGCATCAAGAATGACATCAGATGCCCTAGCTTGAGAGGGAGAGTTAATGATTTTAAGAGACTGAGGTAGAGAATGATTAGAAGAAAATGAGAAGTGCTATTTCAGAGGTGCCCAATTTCAGGTGCCTATAATTAAATGTGATTGCATCAAACAGGCAATTGGAACTCTGAATTATGTGGAGCCAAGTTATAGTAAGAAGCACTATTCCCTTTTTCTTCTACTTTCTCCCTGAGAAATTTAATAGGACTGCTCTGGGGATAATTCCAATGTCCCAGTCATTACCCCTCCCCACCCAGTCATACCCTGAAGATGCTTGTATGGCTACCTTTGCTTTGTAAGTGCCTAAGGATGTCTACTGTTGATTCAGTTAGACTAGTTCAAGGTATTGCGCTGAAGTCTATTTTTTCCTGCACCTTCTCTGGATTTACAAAGGTTAGGATGCTCTCTGATCCTTTTCCTTCACCAATATTACCATGGAGGTAGATCTTAACAGTAGATGCTAGAGACATACTTGAACATCCTATTACCTTAAAAAATAAATCCTGGGCTTGGATTATAGCTCAGTGGTAGAGAATTTGCCTCACACATGTGAGGCACTGGTTTTGATCTTCAGCACCACATAAAAAGAAATAAAATAAAGGTATTGTGTCCATCTACAATAAAAAATATTTTAAAAAATAAAAACACAATCAACATTCTTTTATAGAATTATTATCATAGCCTCAGATTCTAAATGTTTCAATTCTAGTGTGGTTGAATGGAAAGAGTACTGAATTTACACTGAAACATTTTTCATTTTCAGTAGCTTTACTAATAAACTATACTACTAAAGTTTTGTTTTAGCATAATTGTTTCACTCCTTAGAATGAAATGTCACTCCTTAGAATGAAATGTCACTAGTAGGCATATAACATTCATTTTCTGATTTAATCCTCCCAACTATATTGGTATTCAGTAACTTTTCAAAAACTTGTTTTGTAGATGGTAAAAATCAATCTATTGAAATGTTGGTGAACTCTGCTAGTCAATAATGAAGTTTTAGCCCAATGAATTATTTCTGCTCTACTCTCCTAAATTGAATAGTATGAAAACATTGGGTTTTAAAAATCTAATGTAAGACAAAATCTAGGTATAACATCATGTACCTAGAATCTACACAGCTATAGAAGTAGAAAATTCAGAGGAAATACACAAGTGAATTATATAGACATTTTTAATAAGGAAATTTGTATGTTTTTGGTTTTGATATGAAAAAATGTGGAAATCACTCATCACATGTCAACCTTGGGAAGAGAATTATAACTGGGCTTCATTTCTGGAAGATTTTACTGTAGAAAGTAAGATTTAGAAAAACTTTGAAAAAGATGAAAGAAGGTAGATTTAAAGTAAAATGTCATTCCAAGAATAATGAATGGCATTGAGTGAGACTATAAGTGAGAAAAGCAAAGTCGGGAATAGGGTAGGAGGTGAGAGGATAGAAGGATCAGGGGTTCTCTACTCCTGTGCACCTTATATTTGACAATGACTCTAGAAAAGCAGAATAGAGAAATGAGAAGCTGTGCTCCATTTGTGTACAATGAGTTAAAATTCATTATGCTGTCATGTATAACATAATTAAAACAAAAAAGAAGTACATGAAAGTTAAAATTCTTGAATATTGAAATTTCTCTTTATTGTAATGGGAAATAGAAACATATAATAATAAAAATAATAATTACAATGTTTACAAATGTTTGAAATTTTCAATATTCCTATGTCTCTGCTTGAAGCACATAAAATTAAAATGATATAGTCCCTCAAACAAAAAAGAAAGGCAGAACAGTAGGGGGCAGGATGGAAAGATGGGTATCAAATAGACCATCTAGGGAGGGTGCTGAGTTGGATCTTTAGAGACTGGGTAGAAAACATAAATATTCATGGTCTTCACCTTGGCCAGTAATTTATGTTCTCAGAGGAGAATTTGGATCTGACTTTGGGTAGTGAGAAAGCAGACATTGTAAGAGATACATGAAGTCCAAGCACTGAGCCACATACACAAATATTCAAAAAACATAAATTGAGTTGCTCTCCTTTAAGGATGTGGATTGGCATAGGGTAGGGACTGTGGAAAGGAACTCAGCTATAGGAAAGTAATCCTCTTTTACAGTGAGATATAACTGTTTAAAAACATTTTGTAAGTAGGGCAGAAGCGGCAGCTTCACAGCAGATAATTTTGGCCAAGTCCTTTAATCCCTAAGATGAAGTTCCCAAAACCTGGGAGTTTGTTAGAAATTCAGGATCTCAAGCATCGCTCCTGACCTAATGATCTGAATCTTTGAGAAACACTGCCCTAAATTCTCTTATTCTTAGTTTTCTCATCTGTAAAACAGGGAAAATGGTTTCCTCATAACATTATTATCAGGTGTAAATAAAATAGAATGCCAAAGTGCTTAGTAGACGCTTGTACATGTATGCCAAATAATGGGAAACCAATGTATTAATAATAGTAGCATATGTTAAAGGATTTTTTTTTTGTACTGGGGATTAAATCCACAGGAACTTTACCACTGAGCCACATCTCCAGTTCTTTTGATTATTTTTTTTTTTTTTTTTTTTTTAGACAGGGTCTCGCTATGTTGCTGAGACTGGACTTGAACTTTTAATCCTCATGCCTCAGCTTCCTAAGTAGCTAGGATTACAAGCATGTGCCACTGCACCTGGTTTAAAGAATTATTTTTTTCAAAATTAATATAAAATACATGCTGTAACGACCAGCTGAATCTGACTTCAGGGTTGGGCATTTTAATTTCTATACCATACACAGAGTTTGGCCACATAGGCTATGCACAGTTTATAATTAGGCCTATGTTTAGTAGAAAATTACCAGGTATTGGATTTATTTTGAACTGTGGTTCAATTGTCTCACTTGCTGAGAGATTGTTATTACATGAGGATTCTGAGTCATTTGCAGTATCAGTGACTAAGAAAGGGAATTTTGAGCAGAAAAACCAATTGTCAGATTAGCACAGTTCTAATATGTAATGCAAATATTATGCTAATGAAATAAAAGTACAGACCTGCCCTTAATTACTCAAACCATCTCTCCCTGGGACATGAAAGGGTTTGTTTTTTCACTTAGCTTTAATTTATTCTAACTATTCTTAATCAGGTTTGCAAATGGGTTCAAAAGACCTTAAGGCCTAACAACATTTTAATCAACCCCAAAATCTTCTTTCTTCTTTCAGCAATATTTTATAAAATTGTTGTACTCTGTATCATCAATTCACCTCCATCTCTGCTTTTTCCTTAATTGTCTAGATGGAGACAAAAAATCTGAATATCACAATCTCTCTACTAGACCATATCTCCAAGACAGCTTTGATTTTGATGCCCCCACAAAAGAAAACAGGGCTAACATAATGATAATTATTATGATGATGGAAATGTTGATATTGGTGACAATGGCAGGAATAACTACCATGATAAAAATAACCAACAGTTATGAAGCATTTAATTCTATATTCAAACTTGGAATACCTTCACTATTAATTTTTTTGGAGGCTACTGGGGATTTAACTCTGGGACACTTATACCAGTGAGCCACAGCCCCAGCCCTTTGCATTTTTTATTTTGAGACAGGTTCTTGCTAAGTTGCTTAGGTCCTTGCTAAGTTGCTAAGGCTGGCTTTGAACTTGTGAACCTTCTGCCTCAGCCTTCTGAGTTGCTGAGATTACAAATGTGCACCACTACAACTGGCTACTAATTTTTATCTGTAGTGGAAAGACTTGCCTCTGAGTTTCAGACAACACAAATACAACCAACCTACTTAACATCTCTAACTTTGGATATCTCTGAGGCATTGCAAGCCTAACTGTACAAAGAATTGGCTTACCATAAAACACTGTTCATTTTATAACACTTCATCTTCATAATGACTCTTTTCATTCTAAGAAAAACTTGAAGTTTGTTTTTTGTCCATTTGTCTGCAAATTCAGTCATCTGACAGTCTGATGGTATCAACCATGATCTTTCCCATTGTGCAACTCTGTTTTGCAGGAGGAATTATTGCTGTTTGTTCATGTCATTGATATATCAAAGTGGTTTTCTAATTTTGAGTTGCATGGAATTCATTGAAGAATGCAGGTGTGTCTACTTATCACAACTCATAAAATGGAAAATGTAATACAGAATGTGTACAGAAAGTATTAGCAATTAATGATAAGAGAAAGAGATTAAATTCACATTAAATTCACCTCTTGGCTTCAAAAGGTCCCTTTAGACTCAGAATGATTTGTGTGTGGGTGTGTGTGCATGTGTGTGATAGTACAGAGAAGTACTGAAGTGTATGAAAATTCAGCAATGGTTCCCAATAAAAAGCATTTATTAAATACTTAATGCATGTCTGGTACTATGTATTAAGAAGATGGAAAGACAAAGATGAATAAGACAAAATCTACATCCTCATGGAACTCTGATAGGAGAGTTAAAGAAGTAAATAGTTTAAATAAGTATCGACTCAATTGGCCAAACACTGAAACAGTGTTGATTCAGAGCACTGTTCACTTGGGGGAGCAACCCAAATAGACAAGGACATAAACAAACCATACACAGTAAGTTTCCAAACCCACCTTCCATAAGCAATGACAACAACACAGGGGTTGGGGTTTACCAAATCCCATAGAAGCAGTAATAGAGCTTTGGGCATGGCTAAGGAATTACCTTTTTAAAAGTTTTCCACTTAACTAATGTTAAAATGTTGTGCTACCAATGCCATCTCATGGTGAAAGAGTTTCCAGAGCTGATTTTAGATAAAAGTGTCTATTTGGTTTACTTCCCAAGGGTGTCTGTATTTGGGTGATCCATCCTTGAAATATACCTACATTAGATTGGGTCATTCCTGTAAAACAAATGAGCCACTGAGTGATACAGTACAGAGAACACTAGACTCCTTATGAGTTCAATTCAAGAATGACATAGAAAAGATGGGGCATTAGAACACAAGTCAAGCTTTGGAAGCTTTTCTTATGTTCTTAGTTGTGTTTTAAAGCAAATTTACTATCATTAAAAAGAAAATACTTCTACTAAAATTCAATTATTATGGAAACTAAACACAGCTTTAACCAATAGGCACTGCTTAGGTTAAATAATCATTTGTTTAATTATTATTATTATTGAAATATTTATTGAAGACGTACTATGTGCTGGATACTCCAAAGGGATACATAAGTGAAAAAAATTAGTCCCAGTCTTCCAGAAGTGGATACATTAGTGGGAAACGTGCTATCAAACAATTAACACAGCAAATAGTAGGATGGGTGTAGGTAGAAAGTGTAATAGATAGTCTGTCTCAAAGATACCATAAAGCTGAATGTGAACACTAGAAAAAATTAAACTAGTGAGTAAGTAACCTGAAAAAGAGAGCAATATTTTCAAGGGTATGGAACATTGGGAAATTTGCCGAGACAGCAAAACTGTTTTCTAACATCTGCCATTCCTTTCTTACTGTTGCTTAATTATGACATTTAGCAGAAACTTTAGCTATTAGGCAGTCAGAACGATTTGTCATGGTAAACCGAAAGAAATAGGTTCTTAGTCCCTAGTTAGGTACATAAGGCTATAGTTTCAGTGGTAAACTCTGTCCAACTAAGGTATTATAAGAGGCAATATTTCTTAAAAATATAGTTTTCATTATTTTTGTGGGTTGTTGAATCTAAAGGATATAACAGAAGAATACTGATTCAAATAGAATGTCTTAATAATTTATGTAAACTCTATTGTTTGATTTTTCACCCATTTATTATACCATGAATGTGATTTGTGGAGTTACCAGGGAGCAACCTTTCATGTTAGACTCTGGAGAAATAGAGGTAAATAACACACATCTTCATCTTTCAAGACTCAATCTAATAGAGTTTCAGATACATCTAATTATATACTTATAAAAGAGTATGAATAATTGGGTATGGTGGTGCATGCCTGTCATCCCAGCAGCTCAGGAGGCAGAGGCAGGAGAATCACAAGTTTAAAGCCAGCATTAGCAACTTAGCAAGACCTGCCTTAAAATAAAAAAAATATAAAAAGGGCTGAGGATGTGAGTCAGTGGTTAAGCGCCCCTGAGTTCCATTCCCAGTATCAGAACAAAATAAAATAGTATGAACAATGAACAATGTAAGAATAGAAACAAATGGGTGATAGAAGCTTAAAAAAGGCGATCTAATAAGAATGGATAGATATGTGGGGAACTAGTTAAATGTGGCCTGGCTTTTGTTCAATGAGAAATGAACCTTTGTTTTAGACTAGAAAGAGATTTTTTTAAAAAAAATATTTTTAGTCATGGATGGAGATAATACCTTTATTTTATTTATTTATATGTGGTGCTGAGAATTGAACTCATTGCCTCACACATGCTAGTCAAGCACCTACCACTGAGCCACAACTCCAGCCCTAGAAAGGGATTTATACAAAGATAGAAGAATGTAAAATGTTTGAGATGGCTAAAGAAGTTACATATAAAATTTGCTAATGCTGGAAAACCAAGAGCACTGGTAATAATGCAAGATGTAAGTAATGACGGGGCTGGGATTGTAGCTCAGCGGTAGAGCGCTTGCCTCGCATGCGTGAGGCCCTGGGTTCGATCCTCAGCACCACATACAAAAGCAATAAAATAAAGACATTGTGTCCATCTACAATTAGAAAAAAATTTTTTAAAAAAGATGTAAATAATGACTTAGAATGTATTTACGCTTTTAATGTTGTGTGTTCTTGTCTTCACTAACAGCCTCTCTCAGCCAAGCAGCATAGTAATATCATAGGCTGCTCTATATGGCTCTGGGATCTTTAACATCCAACAAAGAGGCAATACTTTTGGTATAAACAGTTGCCGTTAAGGAACAGATTAACAAATGAGTCCAAATGTGCTGCTCAGGGTTTGTTAATGCATTATATCAGTGTTAATTAAGGTATTATTAAAAGGCTGAGTGTTGCCTCTTGTATTCCTAGAATTTATACACATACTCCATTAATCTTTGCCCTCCCTGTGGGATAAGCTACTGCACCTGTTCATCTTTATGAGAAAAAGTCCTGACTGCCAGATAGCTGGTGTGTGGTGCAAGACAGGCATGGATGACATGTGGCAGATCAAAGAGAAAACACTCTGGCATTTGATAGACATTTTACTTTCCTTCACTGTGGTGATGTACTTGGACCTTTTATTCTCTTCCCTCCCTCCCTCCCTCTCTCCCTTCCTTCCTTTCTTCATTCCTTCCTTCCTTCCTTCATTTTTTGCTGTTGTTGCTTATAAGAGTAGAATTGTAAGATATATTCATTAAATTCCTTCTGCTCATGATGCAATGATCCATATCTTGTCCCAGGCTTAATCTCCAAGATTTAGAATTTAAAATATGTGAAAATATTACAAGGTTTAGGAGAATGTCCCTATTTTACACCATGGAAAATATGGCTGATCACAGAACAGATGAAACAGAAGGAAAATAGTGATCATACAGGCAAAGCATAGCTTCATGTGCAGAGCATTATTTGTAGGCATAGGAAATATAACCTACTTAGCAATTCTTGGAGGTAAGATTTCAGGATTCTGGAGGGACATAGCAAATAAAAATAACATTAGCTGGGCACAGTGGCTCACACCTGTAATCCCATCTGTTGGGGAGGCTGAGGTGGGAGGATCCCAAGTTCAAAGCCAGACTCAGCAAAAGCGAGGCACTAAGCAACTCAGTGAGACCCTGTCTCTAAATAAAATACAAAATAGAGCTGGGGATGTGGCTCACTGTTTCAGTGCCCCTGAGTTCTATTCCCAGTACTCTTCAAAATATAACAACAATAAAAGCTATTAAACATGTATTTCATCAGGATTTGATCAGGCATATTGTTATGAACTTTGGATATATTATTTAATTTTTATTGGCATTTATTTGAGGTCAAAATTATCTCTAGTGAATAGTTGAAAATCCCATCCTCTAGGGAATAAGTCACTTGCACAAGTTCCTGCAATGAGTTAGAGGCAGAACTAGATTCAACTAGTGATGGATTTACCTCAACAGACTGTGATCTTAGCCATTATCTTGAATTGTTTATGTATTTGGGAGCAATGGGCTACAAGAAGAATTCCAACTATGACTTTCAGTGAAGATCATTCACTGAGTTTTCAGGAATTTCAAACACCAATCACATGCATCTTATTATGCGTCTGTAATGACTGGCTTGATAAAATGTTTTTGCTAGAAGAATGAATTTGAAGGTAGATTTGTAGGCTAAGGAATGCATGGTAGTCATTCAAGAAGGGTTCACAAGAAAAATAGTTGATTTCCTCCAAGCTTCACAGTCTGGCCTTCAGTTCTGTCATATCTGTGCAAAAATGATCTCTCTTAAGGCTAGAAGGACTCGTTATGAAATTGAAACCATGAGAGATAACCAGGTCCATTTAATAAAGTATTTTGTTAAATACAACTATAAATCTTATCAAAATGGCTCGCTTCAGCTTAGCATTATTGTCTTGTAGAATTTTATACACACACAAAAAAATTATAACCAGAAAGCTGCTTGGTGATCATGGAATTAGAGCAAAAGAATTTGAACAAATGTATCCGACTTCTTTGTAGGAATTTGTATTCCAAGAGGACAGAATGCAAATAACCTAGTAATATGGCCTCTCCCACAATAACAGACAATAAGCTGACAGACACCTTGATTTTAGCCTCCTCTGTATTCTGGGCTTTACTGGTATCTCTGCTCTTTTGAAAAGTAACAGCTTTCAGAAACATGCTCACATTTTTATTATATTTTTCTGAAGTGACATCTCTGTCATTATTGTAACTAAATGGTTGGCTATTTTCTATGTATTATTTTAAGTACATTTCTTCCACAGGTATTATACTCCATGCATTTCCAGATATTTTTAAAAGGGGTTTCTTAAAGGTGATCCTAGTATTGTTTACCACTCCTATACTTTCAACATGTTAAGGAAAAAAGCCACTATGTGTGCCAGCATTATAGAGGGCAAAAATGGTAAGACTTTATTATGCTTCTGACTGGTTTCTATGAATCCTCTTATGCTAATTTAACATCATTTTCTATACTAGAGCCAGAATAATCTTCTGAAAACACTAAGTCTTAGCACATCAAGGTATTACATATTTTCTGACATAGAAGATCTCCCTTTTTGGTCTGTAGAACCTCAAAATCCTTAACAGGAGCTAACGGCGCTGTAGTATGTGACCTCTACCAGCCCCATCTGTCACCTAGGCCTATTTATTTTTTGTGGTCCAACATATTTTCTACCACAGGGCCTCATTATGGGCACTTTCTTTCCTCTTTTTGCCCATTTAATCTTTCCATATTTCAGATGAAAGTTAATTCCCTAAAGAAAGACTTCTCTGAGCTCATGGCCAAGGTCATATTACTCTATTAAGTGGTCTTACATTACCAGTGACGCCCTCCATTATAGATCTGTTCTTTCAACGTGTATTAATTTATGTAATTATTTGGTCAAATATCTCTCTCTTCTGCTATATTTCTAATGACACAAGAATTCTATTTGAAAAAAATGGAGTGTCACTTGTGACTAGTGAAATGATTGATGCATGCCGATTGTTTTCAAATTTTTGTGGCGCAAATAATGCAATCTATGTTAATCTTCCACATCTCCCTGTGAATTTTTAAATTAATTTTTTTCTAAATTCAATTATTTAAATTCTGTATCCATCATAAAATGACTTATATCATTATAAAATTTTGCAAATATGAAATATACAGTATAGAGAATAAAAAATACAGAGAATACAAAATCCCTATTTCTTTCCTCGAAGTTGACGACCATCTTCATTTATTTTTCTGTAGTATTTTGTGCATGTGTGTAGCTTTTACATAACTGATATCATATTATCTTAGTAGTTTCTCTTCAATTTAATATAAGGTAGAGACAGTTCATTGATAAAACATATGCATCAATCTCATGTTTTTTAACATTTATCTAGAATACTATTGTATAAATGTGCTACAATACTTCTTAATCACATACATTTATCTTAATTTCAATTATAAATAATGCCTATATTTGCCTTGAAAGTCCATTTATATACATTTTTTTTTTAGTATTTACCTAGGTTTCTAACAATGGCATCACAGTATTAAAGGAATGCCTGCTTAAGTGATAACATTATTTTCAAAGTTCTTTCATAAAGACTTTAAAATTTAAGCATCTTCTAATTGTAAGAGTGTCTTCATATTAAAGTTGAATATGTTCATAAATTGAAGATTTTATTAAACTGTGGATTTGTCCTTCATTTTCCCTTGAACTTAATACTTATTAAAAGAAAGCATGTACCTAAGAAGGTAGTAGTAATAATAGCCTTTGATATCTGAGATTTTTTAAAAAGTATTTAGAGCCCCTCAGGTAGCAATTGACAAATATCACTAATAAATCCCTGATTTTGAAAACTGAATACTTAAAATTACAGTGTATTAGGCCATAGAAACATGGGTTTATTTTATTATAAAATAAGATCAGTATGAGTTAGGGGTGATAAAAAATTGTAGAAGTAAAGAGGAATGGTCGACTGTGACCATGAAAATAATGGAAACTTTAGATTTGGATGGTTGTAGGACCAGGTTCCTTAGTAAATTTATCTCACTGTATTCCCCCTACTCCCATTTGCTCTCATTAAAAATATTGTTATAATCCAAACATGTTACAAAAGAAAAGTTTCAGAAATATTTCCCATGCTCCCTTCACATTTATAATCTTTTATTCTTGTGTTAAGGACTTTTCTCTAAACTGCCATGAATGCATAATATGTAGCCATAATGCAGATTTTTAAATCATATGTTGCCAGGAAAACAATCAAGAATTATTTCAGGTCAATAAAGAAAAACACCGCATGCCATGTTTTGAGTTCATCAACTGAATTCATGTGTTGGCTTTGGTTATGTTGGAGTTGGGAGGTATTGGGACACTGGAGGCTTTGCCCTCATGATTAATGTCCTCTTGTAGAACTGAATGAACTCTCACTCTCGAAATATGGGATTGGTTTCTTTGAGTGTAAGTTGTTATAAAGTGAAGCCACCCCTTGTGTCTAGCCTCTTTCACCCTCACCACTTCCCCTTCCATTTCTCTTTTGTGAGTGGAAGAAGTCCACGGCCCTCATGAGATGCAGTTGCCAAATCTTGGACTTTCCAGCCACCAGAACTGTAAACCAAAACAAACCTCTCCTCCTCGTAAATTATCTAGACCCATAAGTCCTGTTACAACAGAAAATGCACTGAAACAATCCAGAATTTCGCTAAGATGATGAAATGTTGCTTTTGGGGGAAATCAGTGTTAAGACAGCAGTGTTAACAAGAAGCACCAGTTAGGAAAAGTCTGTGGAATCTATGCTTCCTTGCCATTTAATTTTCCTGATCATGGTCAGCTTGGGATATGGGTAAATAGGATGTCCATCAATATGAAATAACACAAAGAAAGCAATGTACATACTCTCTCTTAAGATTTCAATGCAGTGTAATTAAAAACCAGGCTTCTTATACCTCAGACCTGTTTTCACTTGATCTGTCCTAAATGGAAGTAATGCACAGCTGGTCACATCTCTATTCAATAGCCATGACAGTTCCCCAGGCTTTGTAAGTCTGTGGCTGTTTCTACATAAGATATTAAAAAGAAAAAAAAGCATATCAAAAGGAAAAATTCAAACACTTGATAAATTGGTAATTCTTACCAGGACACAATTCCTCATAACACAACTATTAAAATTTAGGACTAGACAGCTCTTTGTTAGTAGAGGCTTTCCTATGCATTGTAGGACATTTAGCAATATTCCCAATATTACTAAAAAAATAAAGGGCTGCCACTCCCCCTCTGCCATTTTTAACAGCCAAAAATGTCTTCAAACATAGTCATATATTCTCTGAAAGGCAAAAATTGCCCATATTATTTTAAAAATGACTACTCTGGCACAATTGGCAAAGGACATGTTTACATGTCATAAAAGGCCTTGATGTCTTAATTTATAAAGTTAGCTACACCCAGTATGAAATTGTTCTTATCAAAATGTAGGGAATACCTTTAAGGTTATCATCAGGCAGCTTTCATTTCTGAAAAATAGACTGTTCTGAGAATCTTTTCACTAGGATGCTATGGAAAAAATACAGAGATTGGGAAGCTAAGCACTTTCTAGCATATCTTAACGAATAGACTTTGATTTACTTGCCAGTTTTTGTGCCAAAGTTAATGAAAAATAATCTCAAATCAACTCATAACCCACACCTTCAGAGAGAGACATGAAAATACACTTTTAAATTCTCTTATCAGAGATAGGAGATTTTAAAGTCAATTCACCATCCTCTTTGATTATAGAATGTTTTGTTAGTAGTAATAAAAAAAAGTCCTATACTATCATATTAGGGAGAAAGGGAGACCAATAATTTGTGAGGCCTATACTGTTTCACATGCTTAAAATATATTAGCTTGTTCAAAATTCATATCAACGCTATTAAATGAGTATTAGTATAATTTCATTAAAAGATAAATAAATTGAGATTTTTGTAGGTTCAAATGAACTGACCAAGATGAGACTGTAGGAAATGGCTAAAGTATGAATATGCTTTGGGTCTAACTACAAAGTCCACACTCTTTCCACAATCTTATAGGGTTTTTTTTTCCCCCAAATAGTAAAAAGGATGCCAAAAGATTTTCTTGAAGAATTTCATTCGTGAAGAAAAATGTTACATGAGAGAAAACCAAAATCACTTTGCTTATAATAAATAGTTCTTAAAAATATAAAAAGAACATTTACAGGTCTGAATGATATGATAATGAACACAAATTTAAGAATTGAAATTTAGAACCATTTAAAATAGAAAATGAATTCTTAGCCAAAATATGTGCTCCTGGAAAATAAAAAAAGGAACATAACCAAAAGGCATTGAAACTAAATCACTTCCTGAGCCATAATGAACTTAGGTTTTTAATCAGACTAATGAGAAAAGATCTGTAATTCAGCACGGCTCATGAGTCATACCATAAAGTTTCTCCCTACAGTTTCATGGCAGGCCTTGATGTATCATTCATTAGGTACTGGAAAAGTAACATTTTCAAGAACACAATGAACTGCAGGCAGACAGGAAAAACAATGAGGAAGCAGCCCTGGTTCCCCTTCCAAACTGCCCTGTGCTTCCTCTGTCAGTGTGTTATCATTCCCTCATTTCCAGGTCATGATGACGACCTCTAGTCTATATTAATTTGATGAATCATGGTGGGCTTTGAACTTGTGTTTTTCAAGACCTATATAATAAAAGTGTGGAGTTGTGGGAAAACTCCACTGGGAAAACCATGCAGTCAGTGAGCTTTCAATTAGGTACCCAACTCACCCACCAGGGTAGGAAGAACACAGTTGTCTCCACAAGGTCTGTGTGGTCTGACCTCAGACATTCTAAATACTTATCATCTGTGGGTGGGAAACATGGTGCTAATGGTCTAAATGTGAAAATTCATCAGACATTTGCCTGTAATTTAAAGACTCTGAAGATCTGTATAGGCACTGAAGCCAAAGACAATCAAGGAAACCTGGAAGACCACTTAGAGAGAGAACCAATGGGTGAGGAGATAATGAAAGGCAGTTACAATACAGGTTAAGATAGGAAACACTACCTGGGTCTACCATGTTTCAGCTCAGTGGCCTTAGGAGAAAGTTTGAATTTTCCTCAACCTCAATTTCCTCATGTATAATTTGGGTAAAAATTCTGCATTACAGTTTTCTTGAGTTGAATATAATAATGCACCTGAAATAGAATGACAGTCCATTTTATTCTTATGACTTTCGTGTATAGCTCTTGTTATGTAATTTTATGTTAAATATATTCTTGGTATAAGAGACATGGTCACTCCTCATTAATAGTAGATGCTTGATTTCTTTTCCCCCTTTTCTCTGGTACTGGTAATTGAACCCAGGGCATTCTACCACTGGGTTATATCCCTAGCCCTTTTTATTTTTATTTTGAAAATGATCTAAGTTGCCCAGGCTTGCCTAGAACTTGTGATCCTCCTGCCTCAGCCTCTCAAGTTGTCATATGCTTTTTAAAGCTAGGAGAGGAAATTCATTCCATGCATATTTATTTAATTCCTGGAGGAATCCCTGTCCTCATATTCAACACACTTCCTAATTTCTGGATGTATTTCACCGTAGGCAGACCTGAACAGAACAACACTGATTTGTACAAGTATTTGACCTGACCACAGCTTCTTTTTTCTTCCCTTCTCTTCTCTTCCCTTCCTTTTTTTTAATTTTATTTTCTCCTACCTCTCTTCATTCCTCACTCACTTTCTTCCTTCCTTTCTTTATTTGCCAATTATTTTTTAGATTATTGACTGATTCTCTGTGTTCCTTCAGACTCCAGCATCCCTCCCTTGGAAACCACTTGCAGGGTTGTAGGTTTAGCTGTAATTACAGTTACGGCCATTAGGGAGCAGCAGAATGCAAAGGAGCATCTCTGGATTCTGGGAAAATCTCAGTAAGCCCAGCAAAAGTAGAAGTCTGTTCCTCCCTCCCGAGTCATAGTCCTAGACTTCCAACCTATCTGACATCCTAGAAGATGGTATGGAACAGTGGAAAAGAAACAGTCACATAAGTTAGAAAATGTGTTTTGAATAATTTTCCAACTATGTGATCAATTTTTCTGGGCCTTGAATTCCATCATTTAAAATACTAGGATCATGACAGCATCCAAATAATATTACAAAACTTTCTTTGTGTGCCAAACAACAAACATGATGGCTGAGTCATACATGTATTGAATAAATATTATTTTCCTTCCTTAATATATATATTAAGGAAGGATATATATATATATTAATATATAATATATTATATATATTAATATATATAAATATATATTAATATATTAATATATAAGATAATATATTAATATATATTTTTTTTGGTACTGGGGATTGAACTCAGGGGTACTCAACCACTGAGCCACATCCCCAGCCCTATTTTGTGTTTTATGTAGAGACAGGGTCTCATTGAGTTGCTTAGCGCCTCGCCATTGCTGAGGCTGGCTTTGAACTCGCAATTCTCCTGTCTCAGCCTCCCGAAGTGCTGGGATTACAGGCTTGAGCCACCGCACCTGGCTCCTTCCTTATATTTTACAATCATGCTTGTACTGACTTTTCCAATCTTTACTTCAGGCAGCTAAACCCAACTATCTAGGCTTCATCTAAACACTCAGTTACCTTACCAGCTGCCTATGTATATCAACTTGCAGCTTGCCTCTACATTTTGAACCTTCTCAACAGTTAACTCTGACTGCATTTTGACCTAGCAGATAGCAGGACACCAGCTTTATAACAACTTGGATCAGACACAGAGTGCATAGCAGGAAGACCAATGTAAAAGGCTGGCTCTACTATGCCCACCATCTCTTGTTACTTAGGATCCAGTATAATGCCTTTCCTTTGAACAACTTGATTTTAGCCAGTAAGATACAGCAATATTGAGGAATGTCACTTTTCTACTTAAGATACAAAAGATTATGATTTTGTTAGCCGATTTCCTCTCTGTGTGTGTCTTATTGGTCTTGTTAACATGATGGAAAGGCCTATGCAGTAAAAAACTGAGGTTGTCTGTGCAAGAGCCCTTGTAGAACGAAATCTTCCCCTAAACCAGGGAAGTGGTGTGGAAGCAGACTTTTCCCCAATTGAGCCTGTCTATAATACTGACTAACACCTTGATTGCAGCCTTTGGAGAAATCTCAAGGGAGAGGATCCAGCAAAATTGTGCCAAGATTTTAACCTTGCAGGAATTACAAATTAAGATGTATTGTTTTGGATATCCATATGTAAAAGAATGAATGTACAACCCTATCTCTCAACTCTGCACAAAAATCAACTTGGCATGGATCAAAGACATAGAAATTAAACCAAAAACTTTGTAACTTCTAGAAGAAAACAGGGGCAAAACTCCTACATATAGAAACAGATAATGACTTCCTCAATAGTGGTCCTAATTATCAGAAAATAATACTAAGAATTAATACATGGGATTCCATGAAATTGAAAGGTTCTACACAGCAAAGAAAACAAAGAGTGTAAAGAGAGAACCTACAGAATGGGAGAAAATCTTGATCAGTTGCTCTTCTGACAGAGGATTAATATTCAGAATACATAAAAAACCTCAAAAAAACTTAACAACAAAAAGCACCAAATAATCCAATAAAAAATGGGCAAATGAACTACATAGACATTTCTATTAGTATAGACATTGTGGAAATCAGTATGATTTTTTGTCAAAAGATTAGAAATGCAACTACCATCTGCCCCAGCTATACCACTTCTTGGTATTTTATACAAAAGAATTAAAGTCAACAAACTATAATGACACATATCTAGGTTTGTAGAAGCTCAAGGCACAATGGCCAAGTGATGGAGCTGGCCTAAGCGTCCATACACAGATGAATGAATAAAGAAAATATAGTGTATGTACATGACAGAATTTTACTCAGCCATTATAAAAATAACAAATCCCACCATTATGTATAATTATTATGCACCAATAAATATATGAAAAAATGAATAAATAAAATAAGATGAAGGTTTTAAAGAATAAGATTTTATGTCATTTGCAGAAACTTGAGAACATCATGTTAAATGAAATAAGTTAAACTCAGAAGGTTAAAAATCATATGTTTTTCTCCTATGTGAAGGCTAGAGAGAAAAAAGCAGTGAGAGGATCTTATGAAGAAGTAAGGGAGACCAGTAGAGTAAAGGAAGAGGATTAGGAGGAGGATGGAGGGGAAAAAAGAGAAATTGTGGGGATGGAATTGATCAAATAATGTTATTTGCATGTACAAATAGGTCACAATGAGTCCCATTATTACATATAATCATAACATACTATCAATTTTTAAAGTGTTATTTTAAGATGCTAAATTTTGTGGTAGTTTGTTGAACAACAATAGAAAACTAATACAAGGAGTGAGAAATAAAGAGATTAGAGTTTATGTGGGAGCCACAACATATAGGGCATTATAAAAGATAGAAAGAAATTGAATTTTATTCTAAGTGCAATTAGAAACCAATGGTAATTTTTCAGCATAGGACAGACTTACCCCAGATTATATTTTAGAATATTTAACTGGTTGTTTTGAGGTGATTAGATTCTATGGAACCCATTCAGTGGTATTTTGTATGTCCTCATACCAAAATTAAAAGTTTATTCTACCTTCAGAAAGAATGGGAGCACTCTTTCTCTGCTGTATCTTTAATCTCACTCATGGATAGAACAACCTTGGTGCCCTTTGCAATCATCTATTTCAGCACCAAAAATACCAAATAGGGGATTTTTAAAAAAATTAAACTTCTTTTAGATAAATATAGTTTCACTTGTAATTGTATGACATAATACAGTGTGATCCATATATGTCTCATCCATTTCCCCCAATGATAATATAATGATTAATTATAATTCAATATCTCTACCAGGAAATTGGCATTTATATAATCCACTGATCTCTTTGTATTTTACTATATTTGCATGCATTCACTTGTGTGTTTATGTGTTTTTAGTTCTATGCAATTTTATTATATGTGCTTATTCAGGTAACCATCACCACATTCAGGATAAAGAATGATTTCATCATAGTAAGGATCCACTGAATTACCCTTTTTATAGCTTTGCCCACTTATCATCTCCCTTTTCCATTTATAATCTCTAGCAACCACTAATATACTTTATAGTTTTTTCATTTTATTAATGTTATATAAGTAGAATCATATTATATGTAATCAATTGCAGTTCTCTTTATTAGTATAATTAGTATAATTCCTTTGAAATCAATTAAAGTTGTAGTATCAGCACTGTTGCTTTTATTATTAAGTAGAATTCCATGCTCTGGTTGTACCCTGGTCTGATTAACCTTTCACACTTTGAAGGACTTCTAGGTTATATGAAGTTGTTTGCTATTCCCTTAGAATGTTATGAACATTCCTGCAGAGGATTTTGTGAGAGTGCAAGTTTCCTTTGGATAAATAAATTGAAGTGTAATGGCTGGGCTTTAGGGTGGTTGCATGTTTAGTTTTAGAAGAAACTGCCAAATAATTTTCAGTAATAGCTGTTCCATTTCACATTCCCACCAACAATATACAATACAGTCTTTCTGCATCCTCATCAGCTTTTGGTGTTATTTTGTTATTTATTTTTGCCCTTTTGATAAGTTTTTAGTGTTATCTCATTATGGCTTAAATTTACATTTTCCTAGTGGCTAAAGATGTTGAACATCCTTCCATGTGTTTATTTGCTATCTGTATAACCTCTTCCATGAAATGTCTGTCAGGTATCACACTCATTATCTAATTGCATTATTTATACTTTCATTGTTAAGTTTTGCATGTTCTTTATATTTTGCTAGACATGAATTGTCACACACATAATTTGCAAATATTTTATCTCAGTCTTAGTAGGTTCTTTCAAAAGTTTATAATTTTGATGAGACCCATTTTAACAATTTTTCCTTTCATGGATATTTTTTCTGCTATATCTGAGAGTTCTTTGCCTAATTCAACATACCAACACTTCTCTCATATTTTCTTTCTAAAAGCTATTTTTATTGTTTCACTGTTTACATTAAGTCCATAGTTCATTGTGAGTTAATTTTTTTATAAGGTATAAGATTAAGATTAATTTTTATAAGGTATAAGATTAAGATCTTTTGATCTTAAAAAGGTTCACTTTTTGTCTGTGGGAGACCAGCTGCTCAAGCCAATATCATGTATTGAAAACTCCATCCATCATTTATAAAGAGAAATCAGTTAGTGAATAGCCACATTTTTTTTAAAAAATGAAGTTATATTCCTGCCTCATACCATATGAAAAATTAATCCAAAATGGATAATACACCTAAAATGCAAGAGCTAAGACAATCTTAGCATATATCTAGTCTGATTTGAGTATTAAATAAAACACATTTCAAAATATTTTTACAAATCTTTCTACAATCTAATATTAAGAGTGCTACTGGGCCAGGTATAGTGGCTCATACCTGTACTCCTAGTGACTTGGGAGGCTGAGGCAGGAGGATCCCAAGTTCCAGCCCAGCCTCAGCACATTAACAAGACTGTCTCTCAAAATAGAAAAAATAAAAAGGGCTGGGGATGTAGCTCAGTGGTAAAACACCCCTAGGTTCAATACCCAGTCCCCCTCAAAAAAAAAAGAGTGCTACTGAAATGTTGTTAAAATGCTACATATTTCTACTTGTATGTTTTCCCCAGATCTCTTATTAAGGTATAAAATCATTTAAAATGTAACACACTAAGATTGCTAACTTCATTCAATTGATACAATATAGCTTAGTTGTGAATTATGATACATCTTTCTAATGTCATACCTCTTTGGGTGGCCATGTCCTCTGCCATTTTTCAAGGATCGTGGCATTTGGTGAAAGTCAAATATTTTATAATTTAGCTGCACTAAGGACACTTCAGGTTTTTACCTTATTGCATAATGGAAAATATTAATTATTTGGGGAATGTTTTATAGCATTAGTCCAAAATATTTTCTATTGGACCTTGCTACTCAAAAGATCCATTGTAACATCACCAGGGACTTTATTAGATGTACAGAATAAGTATACTCTATGCCTACTGAATTAAGATTCACATGTAAACTAGGCCTTTGCTAATTCCTAGCACATTAAAATACATAAAATACTGGGATACAACACTGTATCCATGGAACCACTGGATTTTGTATAACAATGGCGGTAGCAGTAAAGATTAGATGGTCAGAAGTTTGGAAAGCACCAGATTGAATAAATTTAAGTATCTTTTTGTTCAGGCTTCTCAGACGTGTTAGTCCTCTAATAGGTATTATCAGTTTGTAACAGTTATTCTGTACTGTACTTTCAAAATACGTTTGGAAATCTTTTTATTAGCAAAATAACTAATATTCTATAGAATAACTTTAGGAAATCATCATATAAGTAAAATTTCCAGTGAGATAAAAGTATGTTCATAAATGATATTTAAACCTTTGAGTACTGCAAAGAAATAATTATGTTACAAGCAACAGGCTAGAGAATTTACTTAAAATGACAACATTTGGGCTATGTATACATTCTCTATGTCCTTGGCCCTTTAGAAGTTTATCAGTCTGTAATTTTAAGCCAGCATGGCCAGTAGAGATGATAATGACTGTTGTCTTCTGGATAGTGGGCTGTAACAGATATCATGACTTGTATGAGGAAGCCCTTTTAAAGAGTGATCAGCAAAGTGTGACTTGGAGAAAGTCTCTCTGAATTTAACACCTAATAAGCATCAACTAAGAGCAATGAAAAAAAGAAAGGTGATAGAGGAATAATTGAAAGTTTATTGGACAAGACATCTGGAGATGGTATACTTATTAATCCTATTCCTGTTATTAACTAGCCATGTGGATTGAGGTCAATCATTTAACTTCAAGAATTCTTAGCTTCTCCCTATATGTAAAGAAATAGTCAGCATTTAGTAGTCATTATGAGCATGATTTAGGAATTAAAAAGACTTAGGACTGAATCCTGGCTCTGCTACTTATTCTGTGACCCTGGACAAGTTATTTGATCTCCTTAAGCTACTGTTCTCATAGAGTTCTTGTGAGGTTAAAGACGACACTGCATGTAAAGTACTTAGTGTGCTCAGAAACTGATAGTTATTATCACTTAGAGACTGAATTCATAGTGATTAAAAGCACATGCTCTAGAGTCAAAGTGCTTTCATTTTAAATCCATATCCATCATTTATTAGCTACTGAAAAACAGACAAATAGCTTCAGTACTGAGCCTCAGTTATTTCATCTGTAAAGTGGATATAATAAAGTTTCCAAAGCTTAAAGTTGCCGTGAAGATAAAAATGGTACATACAGGTAAGGATTTATCTAGAAACCAGACACATATTAAATACAGAATAAATGCCAGAAATATTCTTTATTTTTTAGTTTCTTGAAGCTTTCCTTGCCTGAGGAAGAGGACTGCCATTTTGTACCTGAATGAATTATTCTTTCCTTCTTTTGAGATCCTATTTTAATCTTGTCTGGAGCAGTTTTGCAAGTGGTACTTATCCTTGTCAAGTTTTTCTCTTATCATCTTGCATTGGTATTATTCCCAAAGCTAAGGTCAAATCTCAGTACAAGTCAATAGGACCAGTACGCAGTCTGAGGAAATGTATAACAAAAGAAGTATAATAATTTTCTATTTTATATCAATAGAAATTAGTGAATTTGTGTCAATAAGTGATAAGGACAGGTGACAGAGGGACAAAATAATATAACACTTGCTTTGGATGAATGTGTTAATATTAGTGTACTTATTAGAGTTTGTAGAGTGAATGGGTAAGCTTGTGTAGTTCAAAGTGGCTTTATTATTTAACTTGCTTTGGTGACTACAGCTTGGATGTAATAATGGCTTATTTGGAATAAGGTTGTGGTGAAATTTTGCCAATGATCTGGCTTCTCTTGGTGGTGGAATATAACCATTTAATATGAACATCTGGTTAGACATCAATAAATAAGATTAGATCAGGTCATTCATAACTTTTCCTAAATTAAATAATTACATATAAATAAAAAATAAGAAAATAGTTTTGCAATGAAATAAGGTTTCCATAAGGGGATACTGAGTTTGCAAAGAGATTAATTTAATTCCAACTCTGAATAACAACTATAATAACCAGGAAGAATCAATTCCTTTATTTCTATACTAATACTAAACTTATTCTGTAATATCTATTAAGATAAACACAAGCAGGAAGAATTCCATTGGTTGAGCATTAATTAAAGGATACAATCTTGATGTACTATAATGCTGAAAAGGTTTTTAAGCGATTATGAATTGAAAAGACACTCATTTTATCCTGCAACAATATTTATGTAATTTTACTTCAAAGAGTCCTTTTTCACCCTCTACCTGATATTCGTGCCTTTGAAACGTCTTTGTTAAACTTCCTTTGGGAAAATAGTGTCACAAATAACTTCTTCCATACATTGTAGGACGTAACTAAGAGTAACCTGGCTGGCTTTTCCTCCTCCTTTAGGAGGTCCACTGGTTTGTTTTTATGTAGTATGCAGTTTTGACGAATGTGGCAGTAGCAAGAGGAAGCTTGGAGGATGGCATTTGAAGTGAGACTAAGCTTCAAGATAGACATAACCCCTTTTTTGCTTTGTGACTTTGAGTAATAACTTGCTTAACAACTTGTAGTACTTCTCAAAAACCCACAAACAACTTTACTTTAAACTGACATAGGCAAATGTCACCATTTACGTTTCAGTTTTTCTTCAGAATATTCTGAATATATCAGAATATTCTGGTGATTTGAAAAGGGGAAGGCTCTTGCTCTTTCACCTTCCCCACCACCAAGGGTTTTGTTACAATATGACAGTGTAAGATAAAATCTTCAATAGGTATGAATATTTCTTAGAAAACAGGTCCAAAGTCAGTTATACAACTTGTTCTGAAAACTTGATAGTTTTTGACTATTATCCTGCTTAGCTCTCTAATAGTTTCCTTGAATAAAAGGTTTACTATAAGGAAAACAGAAAAGATTCTGTAACAGGATCAGGTATGCTTGTAGTTAGATCAAAGAGGATAATTTAACACCAAGCAGAAAGGGAAGAAATCTGAGGAAAGATGGACTTTTAGACCTAATGTACAATTCCAAATTTTGGTTGATGGAATAAGCAGGTTTTCATGTTCTTTTATGTAAGAGATGACATGCTTGTATAATATTTTTATTAATCTCAACTTCTGAATACCATTTATTTCAACACAAAATTTATTTCTAACACCCTTTAGTCTAATTAGTCAATATGCTAGTACATTTCTAGGAATTTTTAAAAATACTCATTATGAAGTCTTAGGAGTATGGACCCCTGGTAAGCATTCTTTTTTGTGCTAACAAACCCTGGAGTGTAGACAAATGATTAGGATGATTCAAATGTTAACCAGCTGCCCTGAATTGTAGACTAAAATTTACTTAGACATACTTAACAATGTCATTCTGTCTATCAGTGTTTTCCAAACTTCAGGTCTCAGTGACCCATAAATGAGTAAAGAAAATAACTTCATATGTCAAGAACAGCATTCTTACAAAACAATATATAGTAGAAAAAAAATCAGCATTCTCAGACATAGAAAGGAAAGATAAGTATTTCTGTTAAAATTTTATATCCATTACATGTACATGTATAAACACATGTATGTGTGTGTGTATGTGTGTGTGTGTGTGTGTATGCCGAACTTCAACAGACAACATTCTTCAAATTACAGATTGAAGCAAAACTGTTTTGAAAAGTACTAATTTTTACAGAAGTATTTTAAGGTAAATTACAGACAACATAGCAATCATATTGTTCTACACTTTTCTCTAAATCTTGCTTCCAGCTCAGAGATAATCTATTAATTCTAAATGAAATGCAAATCAAAACTACTCTAAGATTTAATCTCACACCAGTCAGAATGACAGTTATCAAGAATACAAACAACAATAAGTGTTGGTGAGGATGTGGAGGAAAATTATACATTGCCGGTGGGACTGAAAATTGGTGCAACCAATCTGAAAAGCAGTATGGAGATTCCTTAGAAAACTTGGCATGGAACCACCATTTGACCCAGCTATCCTACTTCCCTTGGTAAGTACTGAAAGGACTTAAAAACAGCATACTACAGTGATGCAGCCACTTCAATATTTACAGCTGCACAATTCACAATAGCTAAACTGTGGAACTAACCTAGATGCCTTTCAATAGATGAATGGATAAAGAAACTGTGGTATATATACACAATGGAATATTACTCACCAATAAAATATAATAAAATTATGGCATTTGCAAATAAATGGATGGAGTTGGAGAATATCATGCTAAGCAAAATAAGCCAATGCCCAAAAAACAAAGGCCAAAGGTTTTTTTCTGATAAGTGGATGCTAATCCATAATCGGAGTGGGACCTTCAGATGAGTGGAGGAATTTTGGATGGGGCAAAAGGCAGGGGGAAAGGGGTGTTGGGGTAGGAAAGATGGTAGAATGAGACAGACATCATTACCCTAGGTACATGTATGATTGCATAAATGGTATGACTATATTTCATGTACAACCAGAGAAGAGAAAAATTCTGCTTCATTTGTGTACAATGAATCAAAAAGCTTCTTTCTGCTGTTATATATAACTGAATAGAACTAATAAAATAAATAAGTAAAAGAAAAAGAAGAGATTTATTAATTATTTTTCAAAAATTGTTCCTCTTTATTACAGGATTGCTTTTGAACCTTTAAAGTAAAGTTCTTGGATGTTTGGTTCTTCTCTGATCCACTTTTCTTGGGGCAAGAGAAGATTTATGTCAAATGGTCAACACTGGTGAGACATCAACTTAAAGACAGTTAATCGGAAAAGCAAACAAACACAGCTTAATATCTGCATTACCATCAACCATATTATAGGAAACAAGCCCAAAAATATCTGGCAGGTATGCCTGTAAGGTTGGATGAAAATAACAATCAGGAAATATAAAGAAAGGAATTGAATAAAAGAGAAAAAGATTTTGAATTACTAAATATCCTTTGTAGATATTAGGTGGGGTAAAGAGGGATCAGAATAACTTTAAGGTATCTGGCTTGTGGGATAGCATAGAAGGGAAAAGTCATTATGTGTGTGTGTGTGTGTGTGTGTACAGCAAACATGAAGACAGACAGCACGTTGTACTTGAGGTTTTTACAGGACAAACCGTTGAAGATACCCAGCAAAAAGTTATTTGAATATAGTTAAAGAGAAAAGACTACAGTAAAGGCATTTTAGGATAATCAGCATAGTTAGTGAAAGTTGAAGCTCTGAAAATTAGAGAGATTTCTCAGAGATTGTATTGAATTAGATAACTTGAGAGCTAACTTTGTAACTTGTGACTACAACAATAGTTGAAGTATAAGCAGAATACTACCCATCAAGAAAAAATGAAAGAAATAGTGAGATGGGAAGACAATAGAGGCAAAGTTTACTCATAAATTCAGTAAAAGACAATTTCAAGAAGGATAAAGTGTTTGATAAGTGTCACATGGCACAGGGGGGTCAAGTAATGTAAGAACTAAGAGTTTTTAGAGTGACAGTGTGTATATTATGTTAACATAGATTAGTTTTAAAGAACCAGTGAAGGAAGAAGACTGACTGTAGTGAGTTGAAGAGTAGGATCTATGGTGAAGAAGAGGAATCAAGAATAGACTGCTTTTGTGAAATGTAGCTGTGAAGATGAGGTCACAAGATCCAAAGGGGCAGAGATGATGCCTTCTGTACTTTTGTATGCCCTGTATGCAAGACAGTTTTGTACACGATAATAGTAAACAAGATAGGAATGCTTCACTTACGCACTTGTTTACCAACAGGACATAGTCATTTGTGTTCCACGGATATCTTAAACTTAACCAACTTCCCATCACTCTTAATTCTTATATATACACAATGGAATTCTTATATATCCATTTGTTCTTCATATCCATTGATGGGGACAGTCTCCTTCCAGTAGGTTAGTAAAGTAAGCAAATGCATTGGGATCATCCTGAATTTTTCCTTCTTTCTCTTCCCCACACTTCACATTCTTCAAGAAATCTTGTTTCTCAACTTGTGAAATACTGGAAAAATATTACCAACTGTTACCATCTCCACTATGACTGCACTGATTCCCCGTCATCTCTCTCTCCTGGATTACTACCATGGCCTCCAAATGTACATCTTTATAGTCTGTTTTTAATCCAAAGTATGCCTTATAAAATGTGAGTAATATAATGTAATATAATATAATATAAATGTGAGTAATATAATGTCACATATGCACAGAACCACCCAAGGGATTCCCATTTCTCACAGATTAAAGCCAGGATAATTATAGTGGCCTATGTGAGTACATTTCCTGGCTTGGTTTTCCCTGCTCATCTGACCTCATCTCCTGCTACTTTCTCCCCTGCTCACTCTGCTTCAGCCATGCCTATTTTCCTTATCATTCTTCAAGTGTTTAGCCAAACCCTCACCTTAGAACCTCAGAAACGTTTTGTGGCTTACATCTGCTAGGAAAACCCTCTTCATCAAAATATATGCAAAGGTAGATTTCTTACTTCCTTCAAATGTCTGAGGACTGCCCTCATTACCTTATTTTAAATTGAAAATTTCTTTCCCAAAGACTATTTTGGTATATTTTATTCTCTGATATGTTCCAAGTGCTTGGGACAGTATTTGGCACCTAAGAAGTACTCATACATATTTAATTAAAGAGTGAGTCTATGAATGAGCAAATTTAGTCTTTTATGATCATTTCTAACTTCCAGAAGAACACCACTCTTAATGTGGCGTTGGTAAGATATGTATACATAGATGGTTTGGGATATCTTCTTATTTTAGGATAAACACAATTTTAAGGCCTAAGATGCAAATATCATGTCAATTTAGAAAATATCTTAAAATAATTAATAGAGACCAAAGGCTGCTTCTGGAGAAAGGAATATGGATAGGAAATGCAGTAATACATCCTCTTCTTCCTGCCCAAAGGACTGTCTGACTCATCTTCAATCAAAGGAGTCCACAGCTTGCAGGCAAATGAGTTTGTATTCTAGAGTAAAGCTGCAAGACTCACACCATAGGATACCAGTCACACTGGGAGGCTATTATTATATGCCATATTTTACAACTTGAGTACCTCTTACATTATTTAGCTAGGTGGATTTGGGACCTTGAAAAATGTTCACATTCTCTTTTCTCACTCCAACTAGGACTGCAGCATTTGTTTAGAATGTTCTAGAGATAGGATGGTCAATAAATAAATTAAATAATTCAATTTAGTACATTTTTTGACCATAAGGAGTCAGTAGTAATGATTCTATCAGAGTATAAACTGAGAATATGTTTGCCTTACTCCTGGATACCAGGACCCCAATGCAGTAGTGCTATAAAGATCTGTCTCAGTCCCTTCATTTACTAGATAATGAGTTGGTTGTGTGGTTCGTAAGGATGGGACAGGAGGGGTTCAGAATCCACACCATTAACAATGAACTCTCCATCCAAAGGCACTTGAATAACATGATATGATCCATTTTCCATTTAAATTCTCCTAAATCAATGTAGCCTTTGTTAACAATCAGACCCACACCATTCTCATATTACCAATCATGTATTGGCTTTTAAACTTTAAATACTTGTTTAATCCTAACATGGCTATAGAAATATAAAATCCTTGGAGCCATTTTGTAAGTCTTTTTTGATATTAATCAAACATTACTATGAATTGAATCACTTTCTCATGCTAGATTAAAATATGTTTATTTTACTTAATAAATCCCATGAATAATCAAATATAATATCTTCTGGGAACAATTAAATCACTCCTTGTGCCCCAAGTGGATAAGGTCAAAGCCACTTTCATCAAGACTTTTATGTAATAGTTATATGTTATTTTTCCTACCATTATTTTTACTTTTCTGATTTCTTAACTTATATTTTAATCATATAGATTATACACATTTATTTATGCTTATACATGTTGTATATATATAAACATACATACATAGGTACTTAAGTAAAGCCAAGAAATATGTATTAATAAGCACAAGACATTAAAATTTACACAAGATAGTTAAAATGTTCTCTTTATTTTGGCACAATGAATAAACATTTCTTTCTTACAGGCCCCTGCACTAGAGATTCTATTGAGCCATCTCTGATTGACTCCTGCCTTCATCTTTTTAAACAGTGTGTTACTAAGCAAGTGATCTAACCTATTTTTTTCTTAATTTTCTCCTCTATAATATGGGAACAATAACAATACTTACCTTTTACAGTGCTTCAGTAAACATTAAACAAGTCACTACGTGCAATGTCTTGGAATGGTACTTGGCTTGTAAAAAGCATTTAATAAACTTGAAACTTCTTGCAAAGGCAAAGTGGATATAATATACAGTGAATGAGCTTAGTAATTTGATGATATGGATTTAGGTCTACTTCTTTATTTACTAGCTGTGTATCACTAAGGATATTAAATCTCTCAACACTCCTTGCTTGCTTGTTTTTTTGTCCATAAAACAGAGACAACAATACCTATATCAAAGTAAGGTTATGAAACTTGGAATCCCTTAACCAAAATCAATTATTAGGCTATTACTTTTATTTTTTTCCAAATATACACTCTTATAATCATAGGACTTAATAGGAGTTGGAATTTCTTTAATATAATCCTCTGCAACAAAATCCTTCCTTTCAATTGCATGGTTTAATGGATCGCTGACTTTCTGACCTGAAAGCTTAAAAGAATTCAACCACTCCTTCAGAAGTCCATTTCAGCAGTGAAAACAGAACGGTCACACAACCAGGTGAGTGTTTATCAAACACTAGGTTATGATGCATCAGTGCTCAGAAAAATCAATCTTGTGAATGTCTGTTATCAGTAATAAAATGTAATAGAAGTAAATACTAGAGATAATATAATAGAGGTAAGTAATGTAGAAAAGGTAAGTTCTCAACAACTTTCTTTTCATATACACACATTCATAGATATGAGTATATTAGCATACATTTATATCTGCATATATAAATATATCCATACATGACACTAGTATATGAGCTAGGAATAAGGTGAAAAATTCCCTTCTAGGCTGACATAAGAGAGGAAGACAATGAGAAGAAGGACAACAGCAAGTCAGTAGCTTCCTTAGAAGGCCGTAAGTTCTGAGAGGAAATAGGTCAGTTGAGGCAGATGGGTTATGAAGGACTCACAGAAAAAGCCCCTAGACCCAGAGTGACACAGAGGAAGAAAAAACCATCAACCAGGACATGGACATTCCAGTGAAGACTTATACATCTAGTAATCTTTAAAACTATATATCAGCTCTAATATCTTTAAAATAATATTAGTTTTAATCTCCTATAAAACCTTGGAATTACAACTAAACCCACTGAAATCATAATATATCCCAGGAAGGAGTGATCCTCATCCTGGCCCAAGAGTATGAGGGCTTGAAATAGGAGCTATATTAAGTTATAACTAAATACTTATGTATTTGTACACTTGCATTTGAGGATTGAGGATCTTCTCTGATAAATGGCTTATAAACTCTTTTTTACTCCAAGCATGTGCCTGCTTAAGTGGCCCCATGATGAAAGGGAGAGGGTCCATGTGGAGAGTTAGAAAAATATCTTATGCTTCCGGCAAAGAGCAGTAATTATTCCTCTTCACCAACTTTCCCAGTTCAGTCCTAGATCCAAACAGCTCTAGAAAATTATAGGTTCACATGGGTGAACCAAGTAATGTGCTCATGTTAGAAATTCAAAAGTGAATGATATAAAACCCTGCATCCAAACAGGTCCTTCCAATAAAATAGAAACAGCTATGCAGATAATTTGAATAGAAAAAGGTAACTTAGGACTGGAATAACCTACCTGTGGAATCACAGAAGAAAAAACTTTAATCCAGCCTGGAGTTTTAGAAATCTTTCCTCAAATGACCCATAAAGGATAATATATAGTAAAAACTGAAAGTAGCAGCAGGAGTAATGGTAATAAAATGGTTAACAATTACATTGGATTTATTAGGTCAGACACATTCTGAGCCTTTCTGATAGATTATTTCATTTAAATGATTAATTTAGGAGAAGTTAAATATCTATTAATGAACTCTGAGCTTCTGCTTTCCCTGCACATACATCTTAATAAAATGGAGACAAGGGAGCTTATACACCTTTGATTCCCCCCTGCTCAAAAGTACATCATCTGAATGGACAGATTACTCTGGATAAATGCATGTGTGGAAAGGTTAAGCATTTTTAGATTTCACCTGCAATTGCAACAATCCTACAAACCAGGAGAGCTTCCCCTTAAGCAAGAACATTTCTCTTGTTGCTCATTCACAGACTCGCCTTCCTCTCACTATGAAATAAGAAGCTTTGTTTGGAGGCAATGACAAATCCTGAGGCCTGTGCCACACTCATCTTGCATGCAGTGCTCCCATGGAGGCCACTTAATCCGATTGACGTCAGCCAGTACTCCGTGCACAGAATGTGCCACTCAGAATCTAGGGGAATCGATCATCCTTCAACTTGCATTGCCATGACACCTACAGCCTCCAATTTATTTCAGTCTTGTAGTTTCTTTTCCTTTTATTTCTCTTGCCTCTCCAACTAAAGGAAGTTTATATTTTCTTTCTTCACAAATAGCACTTATTAGAGCTCCAGCTTCATCACTGGAAAATTCGGACTATCACTTTGCACTGATAATTTTTTTCTAAGTTAAACTGTTGTGGAAATCCATACAAAGTTGGAAAATGCACCACCACAAATCTTAGATTAAAGTTTGACAGGGAAGGGGTCATTATCAGACGTAAAATTTTTTTTTTTTTCTGAACAGATGCAAGCATAGAATTTTATTAGCACAATTAAAGAAAGGAAGGGGAAGGAGATGCATGAAAACATATGCTATATTCTGGCACACTGCATACCTTGTGACATGTAACTTAGCCCTCACCAGGTGTGATCACTCCCCACCTATCTTCCAGGGGACATTTGGTAATATTTGGAGACATTAGATGTCACATCTGGGTGGGTGCTACTGGCATATAGCATTCCTACAATGTGTAGGTCAGTGCCCAAACAACAAGAAATTATACAGTCAAAATTTCAATAGTACTGATGTCAAGAGACCTGGAAACCGAATTACATAAAGCCATGTGAGATTACTGCTAATATTACCAGTTAATAGATGAGACCACTGGAAGTGATTGCCTGTATTCTCAAAGTTAGTAAGTGGTACCATTTGAACACAGTCTGATCCAGCTGCAAAATGTAGAACCCTTCTACTACCTCAGGCTGTGCCAGACAAGTTTTGGTGAACAACAACAAAATAAAACAGAACTCTGAAGGCTGGTCTTCAGGTGCATCTGATATTTTTCCTGTATCTGAATCACTCTTTAAGGACTATAAAGACACCTTTGAAGTCTTAATTATGGATGATTACTAGGCTGATGATAACTCTATGCAGTTTCACACTGCCCATACAGAAGATAATTCACTTAATATAATAACTATTTATCAAATGTCTACTCTGGCTATATTTTATACCAGAACCATTATGCACGTATCAATGTCTGCATATATGTACGTATGTATGATTTGTTCTCCTACTCTGCCTTGCTCACACATGAGTAAATCATTAATATTCCACCTTAACTTGGTGAGTATGGTACAAAAAGATAGGCAATACAATGGGCTAAAGTTAAACACCACAGGCAAGGATACCGGTAGGTGCTGACTTTCATCCTGGAAGACAAATTCATTCATCAGTGATTTATTTGACAAACACATGTTGATTAAATTCTTGGTATAAGCTCAATGCAATCAGCCAGACACATAGCAGAGAAGAGTGTAATCAGCGCTGAGATAGACATGACAGTGAGTGGGATGGGAACACAGAGGCAGAGGCAATGCTTTTCTTTGAAGATGGTAGAGAAGGCTTCCTAAAAGGGAGAAAAATATTAAGATTTGAGTTCATTTGGTGGAATGGTGGTTATGGGTCTGAAGGGGAAAGCAAATGCAGCCCAGGAATCTAGTGGTCTAAACACTTGGAATTTTACTCTGAAAGTGAAATGAGGCTAGTGAGAGTCACACTGTTAGTGTGGATTCATGGAAGTGGTGAGCATGGAGGGAGAGAGAGATGCTATTAAGCTGTTGTAGTGACCCAGGTAAGGAGTGATAAAAGCCTGGACTGCAGCAAGAGCAGAGAGAATAGAGAGGAAAGGCCAGGACCAAAATAGAATCAGAGCTAGCATTTTATAGGTCTCCAATATGGAAGCTAAGAGAGAGGGAGGGTTTCTCCTTTGGGAAATGAGAACTCAGAAAAAGCAGCTTACACTTGCACACAGTTAACTTTCAGGGAACCATGTTGAGTAAAACTATTGTGGGCTAACTAAATGTTAAGAGCACTAATAATCCCTTCACATATTAATCCCCCAAAAGTCCTGTGATGTAGGTATTATCCCTTTTGCTTTATAGATGAAGGCTCATAGAGGTCAACTTGTTCCATTTCCTATGATAAGTGTCAGAGTCAAAGTGTTACTACATTTCTGGTTTTCTTCAAGTCTGTATTTTCTAACCACAATGCAACACTGCCTCCCTTTGTAAAGCTGATGCTCAGTGGGACCTAAAATAATATTTGAGCTAGAAATACAGTTTTGGAGATATCGTTCCTATAATTGGCAGCTGAGATCTTGAGATTTTGTATATATATGAACTAATGGGGGGGGGACTTAATCAGGAATGAGTGAGAAAGGGTGAGAATTACACACAGAAATCGATAGCTTTCCTCTTCCTTCTCTAATAATGAAACTGCTGAGAAATAAATCAGGAAAACTATCCCATTTAATATAACCTCAAAAAATGAAATAAAATACTTGGGAATAAATCTAACCAAGGAGATGAAGTATTTCTACAATGAAAACTATAGAACCCTGAAGAAAATAAAATGAAGAAATACCTTAGAAGGTGGAAAGACTTCCCATATTTTTTGATAGGCAGAATTAATATTTTCAAAATGAACATACTACCAAAACTGCTATATAGATTCAAAGCTATCCTTATCAAAATACCAATGACATTCTTCACAGGAGTAGAAAAAACAGTTCTAAAATTCATTTTCAAAAATAAAAGACCCAGAATAGCCAAAGCAATACTGATCAAGAAGAACAATGTGGAAGGCATCACAATACATGATCTCAAATTATACTGCAGAGCTATAACAACCAAAACAGTATAATGTTGGCATCGAAACAGACATGGAAACCAATGTAATATAATAGAAGTCACAGAGACAAACCCACATAGATACAGTCATCTGACACTCAACAAAGGTACAAAAACCTATGTTGGAGAAAATATAGCCTTTTTAAAAATGGTGCTGGGAAAACTGCATATCCATAGGTAGAAGAATGAAGCTAGATCCTCATCTTACACCCTGCACAAAAGTCAATTCAAAGTGGATTAAAAACCTAGGAATTAGACTAGAAACTTTGCAACTGCTAGAAAAAAACACAGGATAAAACTCTAACGTGTTGGCACAGGCACTGACTTCATTAAGAATAACCCTAAAATAGAAGAAATAAAAGCAAGAATTAATAAGTGGGATGGTATCAAATTAAAAAGCTTCTCTGCACAGTAAAGAAAACAAAGGATAAATAGAGTATCTACAGAATGGGAGATCTTTGCCAGATAATTCTCTGACAGAGGATTAATATCCAGAATAGAAAAAACCTCAAAAACAACTTAATACCAACTAAACAAATAACCTGATAAATAAATGGACATATGAACTAAACAGATGTTTCTCAATGAACAAATACAAATAACCAACAAATATATGAAAAACATGTTCAACATCCTTAATAATTCTGGAAATGCAAATTAAAACTATACTTAGGTTTTATCTCACTCCTGTTAGAATGACAATCATCAAGAACACAAATGATCATAACTACTGGAGAGGAGGTGAGGGAAACGGCACGCTCATACTTTGTTCTTAGGAATGCCCATTTCCACAGTATAAGCACTGTGGAAAGCAATGTGGAGATCCCTCAAAAGACTAGGAGTGGAACCACCATATGACTCAGCTATCCCACTCCTTGGTATGTATGCAAAAGAACTTTATTCAGCATACTCTAGTGACACAGGCCTTTCAATGATTACAGCAGAGCAATTCACAATAGCCAATATAGAATGAGCCCACATGTCTGCCAACAGATGAATGAATAAATAAAATGTAGCATATATGCACATATAATTTTACTCAGCCATAAAGAAGAATGAAATTGTGACATTTGCTGGTAAATGGATGGAACTGGAGAACATTATGCTAAGTAAAATAAGTCAGACTCAGGAAGTCAAGGGTTGGATGTTTTCTATCATATGAGAAAGACAGAACAAAATGAAGGGGGTGTATACTATGGAAACAGAAAGGAGATCAATGGAGTAGAGGAAGGAGATAGAGGAAGGAAGAATTGGGAAAGGAAAGAACTGATGAATAAAATCGACAAAATTATGCCATGTACATATGTGAATATACCACAGGGAATTTCACCTTCATGCATACCTATAAAGCACCAATTAAGTATTAATAAATGAATAGAAGGAAGACCAATAGAGTAGAGTAAAGGTAAGAGAAGAGGGTGAGGGAGAAGATGAGGAAAAAAGGAACCACTGTGGGCTGAATGGAGTAAATTATGTTCCATGCATGTATGATTGTGTCAAAATGAACTCCACCATTATGTGTTAACAATAATGCACTAATAAAAAAGTTAAAATTAAAATTAAAAAATAAAGAGCCAAAGTCACAGAGGAGGATTTAGAACAGAGTCTCAGGAACATACTGATATTTAAAATAAATTCTTAAAGGAGATTAAACAGAAAACAGTCAAAAAGGTCAGCAGAGAGCCAAGAGGGGCATAGCATCACACAAAAACAGAAAATTAGGGAAATGTCTTGCTAAAGAGTTAGATATTTTCCTGATTTGCACTGAGAAAACACTTCATCACAAAGGCACAGTATGTCTCCTGGGAAAAATCTTAGTCATAGGAGGTAATGTAGTCTTCATTCACTCTTTTCTATGCCCACTATATCCATTCCATTTCAGGACCTGTTGTTTAGGTGAAATGATGGGTTTAAAGTCATTAACATATAACACACACGCACAGAGAGAGCACACTGTTCTTTCTTCATTGTTCAGGATACTGGATTACTGCTCTAACAAGAAGGAATTTGAAGTTTAGCTGAGAAAGATTCTTGAAACTTCAGCAATTTATTGAATGCAATTGCTACTTAGCAAGTTATTATTTGCATTGTACAGAGGTTGAAATTTAGGCACAAGGAGGTTAAGAGCATTTAAGATCTTAGGGCTCTTAAGTAACTGACCTAGAATTTGAGTTAGCATTTGTTTGTCAAAGTCTCTGCCTCAGTTGACAAACTCTCTTTTTAAGTTAACAAAATGATATAATTCAATGTTTTTAAAAATAAGTTCCATTTGACAGACAAAATCACTTGAGTTGCCAAGAATTTAGATACCCTAATCACTCCTCTTATTATGGTCCTATGATGCTTAAGTCTGAATGGGCTAAGGCTCCTCTCCTCACTTTAGGGCAGGATTTTTCAATGTGTGCATGAATAGAATTGAGCAAGATAATTCTTTGTTGTGGAGGGCTGTTCCATTCAATGTGGGGAGCTCATGAGCAGTACTGTATGTCTAACCAACACCTCAAAGTCAAAGTTCACTGCAGCATACTTTATAATAGCCGAGACATAGAAGCAACCTCAGTGCCCATTGATGAATTAATGCATAATGGGATTATGGCACATATAAACAACAGAAAGCCAATTAGCCTTTTAAAAGTAGGAAATCTTGTCATTTGTGACAACCTAGATAAACCTGGAGGACATTATACCAAAAGAAATGGGTCATCATAGAAAAATAAACGCTACATGATCTAATGGATAAGTGGCATTTTAAAACATTGAACTCATAGAAAAGTGGTTACCAGGGGCTGGGTTTGGGGATGGTTTGTGAGAATTTAATAGATATTGGTCAAAGGATACACAAGTTCAGTTAGGAGGAATGAGTTTAAGAGATTGATCCCACATCATGTTGATTATTGCTAATAAAAATGTACTATATACTCTGAAATTGCTAAAAGAAGTAAATTTTAAATGTTCTTACTACAAAAAAGTAAGCATGAATAATAATGGATATATTAATTAATTTGAATTAGTCAGTGCAAAATATACATAGATATTAAAACATCAAGATTTATATTATGATTATATATATTTTGTCAATTATAATGAGTAAAATAAGTAATTCTTTTCAGCAGAAAAGAATACTTGACTTCTATCCACTAAGTACAAGTAGAACCAACCAAGAGTTGTGACTAACAAAAATGTTTCTAGCATTTGCCTAATGCCCTTTAGGGGACAAAATGCTCCCTGGCTGAGAACCACTGGTTCAGATGTATGACATCCTCAATCTAAGCACTGGGTACAGCATGAGTCCCTGTGCTTATAATCCCCATCCAGTAGACTCCATCTGCCTATTCCCCAGGTCCTCATTTCCACCTTGCCTGCCCCATCCTTTCCATCATCCATTAGAAAGTTTCCACCCTAGGTGCCATGTCAGGGATCCATAACCTCTTTACTGACCTGGTAACTGAAACCAGTCCCTGATCTAGAGATGAAGGGCAGTGAAAAGCAAGCTTCTCTGATTATGTATCATTTGGGTAGAAAGGTCCTCATAAATCACCTGATTGTTTCATGGGCCTTGGAGAGTGAGTGCTACTGGGAATGGCAGAGACTGTGACTCATCCTGCTGTACTCTTGTAATATTAAAGAAAATAAATAACGGAACTGAGAAGGCATTAAGTGAGGAAATGAGGCACGGATGTGTGAGGCAGAAGTGATCCTACTGCACTGCTTATAAGTGGGTATCACCCAATTACTTGGGGGAACAGAACTTAGGAAGGGAACTGCCAAATTATAGTTTTCTGAATGAACTGCAGAGTGTACAGTCAGATTGTACTGAATTCCCTAGGCAAGCCTTTTCCTCTGAGCTCTCTTTCTGAACAATAAGGAAGTACATGCAAGAGGGTCGTCATGATTTGTTCTGTCTTAAGTAATTATGGTAATAATCCTGCCTTATGTGTGTTCAGTGTTTCCTGGTTTACAGAGCACTTTCCCACGTAGTAAATCATTCTACTTACAAAGCTACCTGGCAGATGCCCAGGCAGAAGGAAGACAGCATTTCCACAGGTTTGAGACAACAGATTGTGCTTTTGAGAGCACAGGCTCTAGAATCTGAAAATCTGGGTAAGAAGAGCATCTCAGATCAGCTTTGGAGGCCTGATCCTAAAACTGTCAAACTTCAGTATTCCTTTTGTGGGAACAATCTCATTCTTATAAGGTATTCAATGATATCAGACCTATAATTGCTGAGTCTAGTACCAATCTTGCTGTATACAACAGACACTTGAACAACAACTGTGGAAGGAATTTTTAACTCAGGATGATTTCAAGATTACAAAAGTATAAACAACCTATTTGTATTATATATTGATGAAGAGTAATGACTTACACGCTAAGTGACCAGAGTTTTAATCTCAGCTCTGCTTCTTGTAACTGGGTAACTTAAAATATTTCTTAATCTCCCTATGTCTCAGTTTTATCATCCATAGAATGATATTTTTTTAGATTAAATAGGTTAATAAGTGAAAAGTTTTTATTACAGGGTACAGGCCCTCTGTCACCTCATCTCTACTTGGTTAAAACCTTGATGCCGGCACTGATGTTTACTTTTACATTATATTTTCCACAACTAATGTGATTTCTCAAAGTTGACTTTCGATATGGCATAATTCAAGGTAAACAGTAGATACTATTATAAATTCCTAAATCCAGTTACTTAACATATTTCTTACTATTGTCATATTCCAGTGAAAGTCGTTAGTGTGTGTTGGGGGTTTACTCTGCAACTATCCAGAGAACAAAGCTCAACTCTGCTAGGTAAAAACCTCCTTTAGGTTTTTAAAGTCTTCTCTTTGGTGGAAGATGAAGAAAGCATGGGCATTGGCTATGGGGATTTCCAAGGGTCAATCCTGAAAGTTGAATTTTTGTTGTCATTTAATTGTCCAGGACTCAATTATATAGCACACCTCACTCAAAGCCTAAGAACTATAGTCTAGTCAAGTGCCCAAGAAAAGGAGACTTCATATATTAGAGAGTGCTAGAAATCTCTTTTGCAAGACTTGAGGTCAAGGGGCTTTTTAAAGTGCTGCTCTACAATAAAGGCTGGGGTGCCATGCTACTCTGACCTGTGTGGTCTCTGCATAGTCGTTCTCCCATAGCCCTGTGAGCAGTGCTTTGTATTTCTCTGCAGCAGGATTGATCTTATTTCTGATTGGGATCCAAATAGAAAATAACCTTCCCTATGAATGGAAGTTTAGGTTTCTTGATATATTCTATGTGTTTAATGATCAGCTGAGGGCATGATCCATGATGTAGAAATCCAGTGCCTTGTAAAAGATAGTTCCTTTGCTTTCAAGACTAAAATTAGAGCCATAGTTTCTCTATTGTCATAAGGCACAAGGTCAAGGTGTGTCTGCAGGAAACTGCAGGCAAATAGAGATGAGTTGAAAGACAGAAAAGTAAGATCAGGGCTTGTCTAGCTAGCTACAATTTCGAACTAGGAAAAAGTATACCGACCCAGTAGAAAGTTTTTAAAAATTGAGAACCAGACACCTGAAATATCATGAAACCAGGAGAGGGGAAAAAGCGTGTGTGTGTGTGTGTGTGAAGAGACTCCAAAAAGATACCCTTAGACTCAAAGAGTACAGAGTCACTATAAATGAGGGCTTTAAGAATACTGGTTTTGTGATTTGGGGGAGTGCATTCAAATCCAGCATTCAAACTCTACCAACTATGTAACAAAGCAAAGTCCTTAATATCCCTAAACTTTAGCTTTTCCATCAGTAAATTGGAGGAAATAACAAGTATTATTTCTTTCCCCAAATTGTTGTAAGAAATACCTGAGATAACATAACTAATCTGTATCTAAAAGTGGAGTTTCCAGTTCTGGTTGGAGATTCCATTTCTGCATCTCCAACTGTCCTCATGACTTAATTTTGCCTTTGTTATTACATATATTCCTAAGTCTCATCCATGGTGGTTTCAAATTCAGTAGTTCTGGAGTGATTTTCTGCACTTGTATTTTTATAAAGGATCACAGGTGATTTTAATCACTTTAGCCCCATTTTCCCAAATGAAAGTCACCATATTATTATATTGGGGATCATCAAATTATTCTGAAAAAGGGCCAGGTTGCAAATAGTCTTGGCATGCCAAATAGTCTCTGCCATTTTAGTGTGAAAGTAAATATACATAATACATAGTTGCAAAGACTTTGTTATATTCCAATAAAATTTGATGCACGTTGGAATTTGAATATCATACAGATTTCATACTTCATAAAATATTATTCACTTCTTTTAAGCCTTTATAAATGTGGAAAGAATTCTCAGCTTATAGGGGAGACATAAAATTTGATATGCCAGATTTGGCCTACAGGCCATAGTTTGCTCACCACTCAATACAGCAGAGGATCCCAAACTTATGCATGCATCAGAATCATTCAGAGGGATTGTTAAAAACCCAGATGGTTGGTCACCACTCCCAGAGTTTCTAATTCAGTAATGTGATAGAGAATTTGGTTTGTAAGGAATTCCCACATGATTTTGCCTGGACGCCACACTTTGAGAAAAGCCAATGCTACTTGAAATTCAGATTGTCCCATTTATATATCTTTTCCCATTTTTGAGCTTTGGAGAATTATTTAGGGGTTGTTCATCTCAGTGTGTATACTTTAAGAAATACCTGAATAAAAGATATTTTCCATTACTTTAGCACTTGTGTAGTCAATAAATAGTACCGATTAAAACCATAGTCACTGGAGCAAGATCAGGGCAGATACAGACTCAAGCAATCTCCCTCAGGCATACAGCTTTGGCTAAATACTTCTCAATATGTCAGCTATCTCTTATATAAAGTGAAGATAATCATGCCTATATCAAAGGACTATTGCCAGAATTTAACAAGTAAGCCCCCCAAATAGTGCTTAGCTCATGATAAACATTCAATAAATGTCAGTTACTATTACATCAGATGTAAGTTATGATAATGAAGATGTTTTGGTAGGAACAATGTACTGAGTTGAAGTCCCACATCAAGGGATCTGAGTATGTATGTCAGTAGGGCCAAGATAATTCTTCCTCAATAATTTGTGATCTAATTTTAGATAGCATTTAGCTAATCTAAGCCCATGGTTATACACTTGACCATGAATATTTAGTTTGAAAGAGTTTTTTTTAAAGTAAATACTGTCAAATTCCCAAAAGCCATTAAATACAAAATAAAGTACTCATCAGTTAACTAATATAAAAACCTGTAGGTGTTAAATCTATTGAACTTATTTATTCATCATAATCATTGAGGACCTAGTGGCAAGGTAATGTGTGAAGCATTAGTGAAAAGAGGCAGGTGCAATCTTTGCACACAGTGAAGAAATCAATCAAATAATCAGTCAAACCATGACTCCTTACAACTGTCATAAGTATAAAGAACTGCCAAGTGTTATGAAAAGACATGGCTGATGGAATTATTAAGACCTAGAGAGGTGAAGGTCACAGGGAGAACTTCCCTGGGGAGGACAGCTCTATCTAATCTGAGAGTTACTAGCTATTTTGTATTTTGGAGACATTACCTCAAATAATGATTTGTGGTTCTGGAAGGCTGACAAATGTCTAAAGGGATTATTTAATTTTTTAAATTTTCATAGTGATTATAAAGCCTGGGTGTGGATCCTGTTTATTAAAAGTGTTATCAAGTCATTTATGTATAAATCAGAGAAAAGAGGTGCAGGAAAGAGCTTCTGAGGGAAGACATATATTTTTTATAAATTCTATTGGAAATTATCTTACCCACTAAGAGACTATATTTATAACAATCCTTACTCTTGGGATACCACTGATAATGAATTTCTGAGCACATATCCATCCTACAGATCTTTTTGAACTATATATTTTATTCTAACTATGTTCTTGTAAAAACTAAGGACATGCTTATAAATGCTACAAATGTAGGTATGGTTTTTGTTTTAGTTAGATTTTCATTGCTGTGATCAAAATAACTGATAAGAGCTGGGTGCTGTGGTGAACACCTGTCATCCCAGCACTTTGGAAGGCTGAAACAGGAGAATCCTGAGTTCAAAGCCTGCCTCAGCAAAAATGAGGCACTAAGCAACTCAGTGAGACCCTGTCTCTATGTAAAAAACACAAAATGGGGCTGGGGATGTGGCTCAGTGTTCGAGTATGCCTGAGTTTAATCCCTAGTACCAAAAAAACCATACCAAAGCAAAACAAAAACTGATTAAAACAATATGGAGGAAGAAACATTTATTTGGGACTCAAGGTTTAGAGGTCTTATTCCATAGATGGCAACTCCGTTGCTCTGGGCACAAAGTAAGGCAGCACATCATGGTGGAAAGAAGCTCAGCACATAGCAATCAGAAAGCAGAAAGAGCGTCAAAGGACAAAATATAAACCCCCAAGGCATGTCTCCAGTGACCTATATTCTCCAGTCATAGCTTACCTGCCCGCAGTTATTGCCAGTTAATCCATTCAAGTGGATTAAATCATTGGTTAGCTTAAGGATCTCATAACCCAGTCATTTCACCTTTAAACTTTCTTGTATTGTTTCACACATGAGCTTTTGGAAGACATCTCATATCTAAACCATAATAGTTTCCTTGACATATTTTCTCACAATACAGTAAAATGAACAAAAATAATCAATAAAGCAATTGCTGAGCCTCCAATTAGCCTCCTTTACTTCAACAGTATTAACTTGAAAAATTTAGTAAGTATGTGTAGTATAAAGAACAATAATATCTTAAAGATGTTCACATCCTAGTCTCAGGAACCTGCGAATATGTTATATCACATGACAAGAGGGGGAATTAAAGTGGCCTGTGAACTTATAGTTTCTGATCAACTAACTTTATGCCTGGGAGATTATCCTGCATTGTCTGGGTGGGCCCATTTAGGAAGAGAGAGGTTGATGAGTCCATGTCAGAGTGCTGTATTGTACAAAAGACTCAACCACTATTACTGGCTTGAAGAAGGAAGGACAGCCTGAGCCAATGATCCTGAGCCTCTGCAAGTGGAAAAGGGAAGAAAAAGGATTCTTCCCTAGAGCCTCCACTAAGGAAAGCAGCCCTGGTGACACCGATTTATCCCAGGGAAGCTTATGCTGGATTTCTGGATTACATGTCAATAGGAATTACATGTGATAATTACATGTCAGTAGGAAACTGATAAAATGTGCCTTTCATATCAGATGTATACTTAAATAAATTAAGTACTCCAAGTTTTGAGGGAATAAATGTTTCCTTTATAAAAATTGTATATCCTTTAGGAATAATCTAATCAGCATTTCGAATTCTTGATAATGAATACTTCTACTGAACTGAGGTTACCAGATTGCCTTTTACCTCTAGAGTCACCTTTTTCCCCTAGACTCACCAAAAAAAATATTTATATGCCTATATAAAGATAAGAACAGGAGAATGGCTTGTTTTCCTGTCTCATACTACAGGACACTAAGTAAATATGTTAAATATGGGGGTTTATTTATTGAACTATTCTTTGATAACTCATTATACATGTATGAAACAGAAACCTTAAGTCATTAAGTTATCACATTTAAAATAAAATTTCTGGTACCAAACCAGCCCTGCTTCTATCCTAATTTTCACCAATTCACTCCAGATATAAACTCAAGAATGATACTTACTCCTATTTTCCCTTTCACGTCATTTTTTTTGTTTGTTTTTTTGTTTTTGGTACTGGGGATTGAACTCAGGGGTACTTAATGACTAGTAACATCTCTGAGCCATTTTATTTCATTTTTAAAAATTTTTTAGGGAGGATCTTGCTAAGTAGCTTAGGGCCTCACTAAGTTGCTGAGGCTGGCCTTGAACATGTGATCTTCATGCCTCAGCCTCCGGAGTTGCTGGGATTATAGATATGCACCACTGTGCCCAGCTAATCTCTCTCTGTCTTTCGCTTTTTTTCGTACCAGGGATTGAACCTAAGGGGGCTTTACCACTGAGACACATCCCTAGCCCTTTTTTATATTTTATTTAGAGACAGAATCTGAGTTGTTTAGGCCCTCACTAAATTGCTGAGGCTGGCTTTGAACTCATGGTTCACCCGCCTCAGCCTCCCAAACTGCTGGGATTACAGGTGTGTGCTACCACACCCAGCCCATCTCATTTTTTAATGAATTAAAAAAAAAAAAAAATCTTCCAAGGACCAACTATGTGCCTTGGCAATAGAAGAAATTATGGGTATGTCCATCGGTTGCTTTTCAAAATGAATCAGAAACTGAGCATTCCTCACCCCCTCTGTCTCCATGGTACTGTGTCTGTCACATCACCATCTCTAAGGAACAATTGCAGGAGACTGCTTACCTGTTTCCGGATTCTATTCTCAGCCCCAATAATCTATTCTACACAGAACAGCTAGAATGACTGGAGAAAAAATTAGATCATATCACATAATTATTTTGCTTGTAATATTTCAATGGCTTACTATCATAATCAAATAAAAACCATTCTCTGCACTAGGACACTAGGATCATGTTCCTACCTAATCTGTCTGTCCCCTCTTATTTCGGACTTAATCCTCTACTGCTCTCTCCCTGGCTCTTTCTACTCCATTCACATTGGAATCCTTGTTCCTTGAACATCTGTGTTGTCTCGCCTCGGGGACTTTGCCCTTGCTCTTTCCTCATCAAAGAAATATTTTTATCAGATTTTTCACATAGTGCCTTCACATCACTCAGACTTCAGCTCACTACATGATCTCCAGCTCTAAAGTCTTCTCATTTGATCAAATATTCTGATGAACTTAAAGAATTTTGATTCACAGCACAAAAGGGACACAATAGTTTATAATTGTTTATTTTGACACTTTTCTTAGTGCACCCATGCTCACAATTCTGCTGTAAGTTAACCCATTCTAGAACTTTCTTTGAAGTTGGACATCAAGATTTTCTATTACATTTTGCTTGCCTTTGGTCAATTGAGAACAATCTGTTTGTAGTCATTAGCAGTTCTTCAATTAATCAGGATTTCTCCAAAATCAAGTATCAATAATCCTGAGATCAAATTTATTATTCACATTGTAGTGGGATATATCTGAGCCTTTAAACTTGAATAGCCACATTATTTTCTTAAGGTATTCTCATTCATAACTAAAAAATAAGAGTATTTAAATGAAAACAGAATTCTACGCTGTCCAGAGACAATGAAAATGAGGATGTTCTTTAGAAGTTTTAGGTCTTATTCTCTGACATGGCCTGCCTCATCTTACCCTGACATTGCCTTGGTTCCTGCATAATGTGATCATCATAGCTGGAGAAAGCTTGCTTCTGTTGCATTTGTGGCTAAGTGCTATTTTATGGAATCCTTCATCCCATTTTATTCTGAAATATTTTTTTACTGTTTCTTTCTTTCTTTTTTTTTGGTACCAAGGATTGAACTTGGGGATACTCGACCATTGAGCCACATCCCCAGCCCTATTTTGTGTTTTATTTAGAGACATGGTCTCACTGAGGTGCTTAGAGCCTTGTAGTTGCTGAAGCTGGCTTTGAACTTGTGATTCTCCTGTCTCAACCTCCCAAAATGCTGGGATTAGAGGCGTGCGCCACCACGCCCAGATCAGAATATTTTATATTTCTAAAGTGTGATTACAGTGTCATTGGAGTTATAATTTTTACTTTCTTAAAATGTGCAATAAGGAATATATGTAAACTTAGTGTTTATCTGTTATTTAATATAATAATGTATCATAATGGAAAAATAAACTTACTCCTTCCAATTGAACTTGACATGTCTTATTGTCTACACCTGATACAGACATGCCATGATGAACCTCTTCTCAGTTCAGGTACATTGCATTAATCTTTGTTTTTATTATAATACCCTAGTGCTAGCTGCTGGAACAGTTTCCATACCATAAAGGCTGTCAGGTCTTTATGATAATTGTTTTGCTCTTCACTTCACAGTTAGCAAATTGTTTGTTTACACATTCAACAAGTATTTGAGTACCTAGATCAGGGACTAGATAGATGCTGAAGTATGGATATACAAAGACTTACATTGATTAAAGAATTAATAATTGATAGAATCAGAAGCAAAAACAATTATGATAAGAACAATAAGCTATCTTAAGAAATGCTTGAATGGGGGGTGGTTGGCCCCCTGTAGCTAATTTGTAGTCACTGATTTTATTTCTGTAGAAAGATTCCCTGACTCTTTTCAGCAGAAAGTAATGTGTTTCTCCTTCTAATCAGGGATGGGAAACGGGCATTTGCATTACAGTACTTATTTATAGCCTTTACTTCATTTGGTCCTTCTAACTAAATAATTTAGATGTTATAATAATTTCTACTTTATATAGATAAGGGCATCAAGGCCAATAAAACTTGAGTGTTTTGCTCTTACATAATGCTAAGCACTATAATATAGTCACTTATAATAAAGTTGAAGCTAAATAGGATTGCCTTTTCATAGTAATCTCTGAGCATTAGACAGTCTGCACCAAACAATGGAACTATCACTTTCCCAACCAGATCATACATTACAAAGCCTATATTTTTATTAGATTTTCAATTCAGTGTGTAAATCTGCATGTACTGACTTTTAGATTCCAGGAATGGATTCATGCCATCAGAATCGCATCACTTTTGCTACCTTGTTGTATTTTAGATTTTCCTTCCTTAAAAGCAAAGCATGGAATGGGCTTCATTCCCAAGTAGCTTACTCTGAGAACAAGAGTAAGGGACTAGGAGGTGTGCAGCCAGAAGAGAAGGAAAGACTATACAAAGGATGAGTTAGAAGCTGATCCAGTTGTGGGTAACTGGGGCACAATTCTGCTACATAGAATTTATATAGGATGCATTTCAGAATTGCCTATCCAAGGATAATGAAAAGAGGGAATTAATCCACTGGATCCTATTTCCTACTGGTCAATGGCTGACCTGTCATTACTTCAGATTTGTTTATAAATGCATCAAAATAGCTGAATGGAATCCTGGAAGTAAACATAGAGGAGAACAGAGTACAGCTGAGGTGAGGTAATTTAAGGTCACAGTGTACACATCTGGACTTCAGAGCAAAGGCCATAATAAAATAGAAGGCTGAGAGAACACAGAAATAGAATTTCTAACCCATCCTCCATGAGCCACTTTCTTTTTTTATGGTTTCTTAAAAGTGTGACTATTAAAGAACAGGACTCAGGGTGAAGGCTGGTGAGGCAAAATGGATGAGCCATGACTCTGCAGATGTTTTCCTTGTGTCTACGGTGTCTGTGATGCCTCACAGATGAGGATGCAGAGGGTTGCAATTAACACTTAAGATTCCATGTATGCTTTCTGTCTCAATCAGTAAATTCTCACATCTCCTCATTGCATATTTTTTTCTATTAATAGCATCAAAAATAAGTTGCTATTTGAAATCCAGCCACAGAAATCTAAGTACATGCTAGGCTGCACTGTCTTCCATTTCTTAATTCTTTCATCTATTATTGCCATTTAGTCAACATATTAATTTTTCGCTTCCTTCTTTTCAACTGTCAATTGTTGACTGATGAGATCATCTTTGTTGAACTGATAATCCAGCCACTTTTGAATCTATATTTTATTTGTTTTCTTGTTTCATCAGGAAATTTTTGCTTATGATTTCCCCTTTTCTAGTTGTAGTAGGTAGCTGCTGTTTTGAGAGGCCGAAAACTCTTCCTCTATTTTCCTGGTAATCACATACCATTACTTTAGTGAAATATATCTTCATCTCTCTATTCATTGATTATAATCATGTAATCCCACTTTCATGATCAAAGGAAAGACAAATGACCTATATTGCACTGAGAACAGCATCCTGTCTCCAAGACAAAATATTGGTGCCAGCAATAGTCAAATGTCTAAGCAAGAACAACTGGTTCTTCTCTATCCAATTGTCCACATTCAAATTGCAAAGGTCATGATTTCACTTTCACGGTAACAAGATACCTTGAGAAACATAGATAGCAGGTAGAGAAAAGTAAAGCAGAGAAAAGAATGGAGAAAGAGTAAGAGAGATGAAGTGGTATTTTGTTTTACTAGGGAGATTTATCAGTTCCCCAAACCAAACCATAGAAGGGTTGAAAGTGCAACCAACTGATCCCATTTTTTCATTAAATTACTTTAGTTGAACTTGTTTCTTGTAGTCAAAGACTTATGAGTATGTTCCTAAACATATATATCATTCAAATAATGTGTCAAAACCTCTAAAAATTTCCAGTTCCTATACCACAACTACTTAGCAGTCACCATTCAGAAGCTTTAAACAATAGCTTTTATTAAGGAATAAGAAGTTATTTAGATGAATAAGGGAGGTGGGAATGGGAAACATAAGAGAAATAGAGAAACACTGGACACGATATGGGGGAGGTGGGGGGCAGGAAAGGGGAATGGGTATAGTAAAGATGGTTGATAAAAAATATATATAAATATATATATATATACTGTTCATTGAAAGTGCACATAAAGATGTTTAATATGAAGAATGTAATCTGCTTAT
>PVHX01006142.1:0-103924 GCA_004024805.1 Geosciurus inauris | reverse complement strand
TTTTTTTTTTTTGGTACCGGGGATTGAACTCAGGGGCACTCGACCCCTGAGCCACATCCCCAGCCCTATTTTGTGTTTTATGTAGAGACAAGGTCTCACTGAGTTGCTTAGTGCCTCGCCCTTGCTGAGGCTGGCTTTGAACTCGCGATTCTCCTGTCTCAGCCTCCCTAAGTGCTGGGATTACAAGCGTGAGCCACCGAGCCCAGCTTCTTAAAGGCTCCACCCAATAGCAGCACAGCTGGTTTAGGATTCAAGCGATGTCACATCTAAAGAATAAAATTAAAGGCAATTTATGCACCTTGTCCAAAATCATACAGGCAACAAATGGCACAACTTGAACTTGTTCCCAGTTTGTTTAGCTGCCTTCTGCTTTGTGAGGACACAACTAGAAGGTACCATCTATGAACCAGGAAATGGACCCTCACCAGACACTGAATCTGTCAGTGATGAACAAAGAAATAGGTCCTCATCAGACACTGAGTCTGTCAGTGCTGCTTTGCTCTTAGACTTTTCCGACTCCAAAACTGTGAGAAACACATTTCAATTATAAGTCACCCAGTTTATGGCATTTTGTGATAGCATTCCAGATGGACTAAGACAATGGCCATCTATAAGGAGAGGTCTGGGACAGGTCCTTCTCTCACATCACAGATGTCAGAAGAAATCAGCCCTGGCAGACAGCTTCACTTGGACTGTGAGATGAGAAATTTCTAAGCCACCCAGTCTGTGGTACTTGGTTCCTGCAGCTCTAGCAAAGAAGGAAGAGAGACAGGATGAGCCAAAGAGTGAAGAGACAGGATGGAGAAGGGTGACAGCTTCAGAAAGTGGGGTTTCCCTGTGTGGCTGGAACATGGCCCTGTTGAAGATTCCTCAGGACTGGATAGAGTTCATTTCCCCCCAGGTAAAGATGGAGGATGGACAGGTAGAGTGAAACCTCAGTGGCTCCTTGTTATCAGATGAAGGAGCGAGCCTCTACCCAGCATGTGCCTCTGTTACTCTTTGCCTCTCTCTCCTCAAGTGCTCCATGTGTAAATGTGACTGAGAGCTGTTGTCATGCATCACTTAAGAGTCACTGAGGCCAAAGGTTAGTAATCATCCAATTTCCTGTTACTGCAGGCCCAGGCCAATGGAGGAGCCTCCTGCCAGTTGCTATAGCTCTGAGGGATCCTAGAGGGTCTCCTTACCCCAATGTATTAGCTTCTGTTACTGCTGCAACAAATGACCGCAAATCATAGAGAACCCCACCTTTAATGCCTTGTTTTCTTTTCCTCTTACTTGCATTTGTCCCCCAGTGTCTCTCTGTCATTAAGCTGAAATGCCTGGTGTGGGCATGTGTGATTTAAATCTCAGCTCTTCCTTTCACAAGAGTAGATATTGAGTAGGATTCTTCCTCTCCCTGAGCTGCCTTGGCTTCTTCTTTTATAAAGTGGCATTGATGGCAATAACTCCATATGGCCAACATAGGAATGAATACCACAAACTTTAAACGGGGTGGTACAGTGCTACGTCCACAGGAGGTTGCCGTGAATACTGGTTTTCCAGGAGCATCCAGGAAACTAATAGACTGGCCTGAGAAGACACACTGGAGGTTCATTCTGCCACCTGTGCACAGGTATACACACCTGCTCAGGATGCAGAAGGAGGTTATCTTCCTTTATAATGCAATTCCTGTCTATCCTAAAGTGTTCTGTGCATCCCAGAGACAGCTGTTTAGAGGCCTCTTGGAGAAAAATGCTGTGTGTATTGGGAGGGAGGGAGGGATAGTGACATAAACTCAGATGATACTTCATGCTCTTCTCCTTGGTGGTTCCTTTCTTTTTCTTTTGGTACCAAGGATTGAACCCAGCGGCATTTAACAACTGAGCAACATCCCCAGCCCTATTGATTTATTTATTTCTGGGATGGGTTCTCACTAAGTTGCTCGGGGCCTTGCTAAGTTGCTGAGGCTGGCTTTGAACTTGCAATCCTCCTGCTTTAGCCTCCATAGCTGTTGGAATTACAGTCATGTGCACCAGGCCTGGCTCAGTGGATTCTTAATATGTGTCAGCATCTCAGTCTCTCTGAAATCCCACCACCATGAACAAAAAATGGCTGAGCTTTTATCAAAGACTTTTTGACCTCAGAGACTTGTAACTGAACCATCTGGCAGGATTCTGGTGTGCTGAGGATCTATTGGACACAGTTTGGAGACCCTAGGCCAAGAGTGCTGCTGGTCACAGCCTCCTCACTGGGTGGCAGGTGCCATTTCATGTAAAGGGACAGGCCCTTTCCATGCAAAGTTTGAGGCATCTTGTCTTAGGAAAATTTTCAACCACCACAAGCTATATAAAAACCTATTTTCTAAACCCTTTGAGTTTCCCCTTCCATAAGTGGATGTAAATAACATATGTTGCCTAAAAATAGAACATCCTATGCGTCAGAGCGATTGGCTAGCTTCGGTTTTCTTTACTTGCTGGGTGTTTTCCGGGCAGGTGTTGGCTTTGTGGAGCTCCTATTTGTCAGGGCTGTGCTCATTGCTGGGGCTTGGCCTTGGGCCTTGGGCAGTCCTTGGCTCTCCCAACCTCAAAAGAGAAGCCCACAGCTATGCTAGACTCTGGAGTGCCCCTCCAGATGGCTGGCTGCAGAGAAGGCACAAACGTCTGAGTTCCTCCTGAGTTCCTCAGTCCTATTGATTGGAGATAAAGTCTCCTTCAGCCCATTTCTCCCTCTGCTAAGATGCTGGCATTTATCCTTGTGGAGAAATAAATATACTTGGTATTGCTTGCTTCGTTCACCTGGAGTCTCCCTGAAAATACAAAGCCAGCCCCAGCCTGAGATCTCAGGGCCAGTGCAGTTGGTTGATCTGTCACACTGCTGACCCTATGAACATTTGTCATTCTTCTACTAGCCTACCTTGTCTTCCAATCTTAAATATCGCCCTCCTACCATAGTCACCCTCCACCAAGTTCTTTCTGAATTCTTCTGCTGACCTTGACAGCTATCCTCATGTATTACTCCCTTTAGTCATAATCTGTGTACAATTTTCCTCTTATACCAGGCTGCCAATTTCTTAACAGAAGAAATGATCTTATTCCAAGAAGGGGTTTATTGCATGTTCCAGGCCCTATGCATAAGTGTTTTGCCCTCCAGTCACTGTGGGGCAGGGGTTAGTTTGGAGTGTATTCATCAACATTTTCATCACTGTGATCAAAAATATCCCAAAGCGGGGCTGGGGATGTAGCTCAGTGGTAGAGTGCTTGCCTAGCATGCGTGAGGCACTGGGTTCAATCCTCAGCACCACATATAAATAATAAATGAATAAAATAAAAGATCTGTCAACAACTAAAAAAATTTTTTTTAAAATCCCAAAGGGATGACTTAGAGGAGGAAATGTTTGTGGGGGGGTTCAGTTTCAAAGTTTCAGTTCCTGGTTGGCTGACTCCATTGTTCTGGGACTAAGAAGGCAGAACATCTTGGTAGAAAGGAGTGGTGGAGAAAAACTTACGGCAGCCAGGAAGTAGAGAAAGAGCAAGGAGCCAAGGATAAAATCTATAATCCCCAAAGGATGCCCCCAGTGACTCACTTCCTCCATCCACACCCCATCTGGCTACAGTTTCCACCTACTGCATTAGTCCTTTCAAATTATTAGTCCATCAAATGGATTAATACTGATTAAGTTTAAACTTTCAACCCACCAATTAGGTTACAGGTCTAGCAATCTAACCATTCCTGGCATCAACACAGGAGCCAGGGTACTTTATATCTAAAAAACTAACATGGAGTATCATTGTCCTCATTTTATTAAAGAAGACCTTGGGATTGGGGACATTAAGAGGCTTGCCCAAGAGAGTGATATTTAGAAGATGTCAGGGCCTGAATTTCAACCTCTATCTAACTGTAAGCTTCATATCATGACTTTAAGCTTTATTTCATTAGTTTCTCTCTCTCCTTTTTTTAAATAGAAATTTGCTCAAAGTTCTGTCACCAGATTTCCAAATCCCATTCTTTTGCAATAAGGAAAATCCAACTTCATCTCTTATTTAAATATCATTATCAAGTTTTATTGAAATTGTTGTAGATAGAGGCATTAAATAATGACAACTTGAATGGACTTAGAGGTATTCTGGCAAACTTCCTAGACTGTGAGGTTATCCTTTTAATGTCGGGTTTTCATTATGCTAATTAATACTATGCAACCAACCTGCTTAGCTGTGATTTCTGACTGGAAGAAATTTCTAATCAGAAACTTTCCTGTTTCTGGAGATGTGACATGAACCTTCAGCATATCAGGAAGTTGGCTGAGACTTAGGCAGACACCAGGTAGATCACCGGTCCTCAGGCCACACTGGTCCTGGTGGAACCTTTAAAAGTCCTTGAGCTCCACTGCAGACCTGATGAATCAGACCCTCTGTGGGGGAGCTGAGGCCTCTGTGTTTGCACAAAACTCTCAAGGCTTCGAAGGCAGCCAATGTAAACCTAGGTATGACAACCTCATCCTATGAGAAATAGTGGGAATGTGCAGGGATGTTCCACCTGGGGTACTAGAGCTATTCCAAAAGAACCAGGAAAAACTGAATGCTCTTGGGTGAATGGCACTCCCAGAGGGAGGTCAACTTTTTAGCTCCTAATACACTTTCAAAATTCTGAAATCCCGGGACTAGGATAGCTTTGCCCCTTTCATTCGCTAGCTAATGTGAAAAAGATTTCAGAAGGATGAGGGTGACCTTTGCAATAAGGCCTGGGATGTTCATGATGTCAGGTAACAAATTATTCTTTGTGATGCTGGGTCATGTTATAAATCCAGCAGATGCAAGCCACTTGCATTCATGAGACGGGGATGCAAGGAACAGAACCCCTTTCTAGATTCATAGCAACACCCAAAGAACCTTATCCTTCCTTCTTCTCTGGGGCTTCTCTTGGGTTAAGTATTCACGTCAATCAATGGCCTGTTAATCTCCTAGTCCTCAGGGGCCAAGGCTTTCAGGGCCCGAGAGAGTTCACTTCCATATGTTGACCATCTCTGATACACTTTCAAAAGAGGTTGCAAATGGATCTTAGGCATCCAGGACTTGCTTTCTGAAATTCTGGGTTTCCATTCCAGCTCTGTCACTTATAAACTCTGTATCCTTGGAACAAGGACTTAACTTTTATGTTCCCAGTTTATTTTTACATCATATGATCACAATAATCTCCAGGTCACAGGACTTTGCTAAGGATAAGATGAGTTAATTCACTGGTCATCAAAATCTTTGTAGAAAAGTCTACTCAGGGAATATTTTAAGGTTTGTGGCTGTATGGTTTCAGTATCAATTACTCGGCTTTGCATTGCAGTTTTACAGCAGCCATAGACAGTGTATAAAGGAATGGATGTGGCTGTTCCAGTAACACATTTTTAATGGAGCTAGGGGCCTTCATTTACAAACCCCTTTACTAATGCATGCAGAGCACTTAGCACAAGACCTGGCACAAGGGAAGTCATGAATAAATAGTGACATGACATTAGTGGTTTTTTTTTTTTTTTGGTACTGGAGATTGAACTCACGGGTACTCGAACACTGAGCCACATCCCCAGCCCTATTTTGTGTTCTATGTAGAGACAGGGTCTCACTGAGTTGCTTAGCGCCTTGCCATTGCTGAGACTGGCTTTGAACTCACAATTCTTCTATCTCAGCCTCCCAGCGTGCAGGGATTACAGGCTTGCGCCACTGCGCCCGGCTAGTGTTCTTAGTACTAGATGTTTGGGAAGGACTGAGCACAGCTTTTAGGCCTCAGTGGTAAAGGTGTGCTTGGGGGTAGTAGAAGCCTGGGAAAGCCCAATGGGTCATTTATAGACCATCCCCCAACTATCACAAGATATCATAGAGAGCTCTAATGCTCTGAAGTTACTAGGAAGACAAAGGAGGTATCAGGAGAATAATTTAAACTAGGGTAAAATTGTGTGTGTGTGTGTGTGTGTGTGTGTGTGTGTGTGTGTGATTTAAGGAGGGAGAGTATATTAATATTCTTGACCAGACAGATCTTTGTCCAGGTATAATGGAACTCACCATGACCATTTGTCACTTAAATTCTTCACCTGGAGCTGGCAGGGAAAACCCATTACCATTAGAAGGGCCCTAATTGGAAGCAATACCCCGAGGTAATCACCATTTTTTTGGTTTGAGCATGACTGGCATCCTCCTTTCAACCTCACAAAGTCACCCAGGGTCAGATGAAGCATAGGGATGGCCCGTGGTGGTGGAGCTCTCACCCTCTGGCTCCCTCTCTCTTCTCCAAGTTTTGAAACATTTGCTGGAGCCTTTTCTTCTTGGCTTTAGAAACACTGTCTCCCTGTTTATGACAGAATCTGGGCTTCTGGCTTCCATGTGAAGGGGCTCCCACCAGATGCCCCCATGATGATATCATCTAGGGAGAATCAGGATGCTGCTGTCCCAGGTGAATGCAAGGGGACTTCCTTGGGGCCACGTTCAGATTCTAAATCGTAGGTTCTAGGAAGGAAAAAATAGAGATCAGAATTCTAGGACAGCCACAGATGCTGATTTACATAGATAGAGCCTTGGAAACAGCATACTAATAACAACACTGAGAGTGGTCCAGACACCAGCTCCTGCCTGATGACGCAGATTCTGAGGGAATCCCCAGGAATCCAGCATCCCAAAGATTCCAGAGCTCTTGGCTTGTCTTCTGCCAGGGTCTTGGACATCTTTACTTTGCAGCTAAGGAGAACATTTGTGCCTGGCATCACCAACCATATGCAGGCAAGGAACATAGCAGGCCCAGGACCAGAAGCCCCCAACTAGTCTTGTGCCCTGCCTCTGTGCCATGCTTGAGTTGTACGTTTGTGCCTCTCACCAATCTGAGTGATGCCTGTCTGTGTTGCTCAGAGATGGATCCCCCGCCCTGGCCCTTGGAGGTTCCCAGCAAATACCTACCAAACAGATGAATAACTACAAAGGTCAGCTCTCCCAAGTTCTGCTCCCACGGAGCAGGCTTCACCATGAAGAAGGCTAGCCTCTGGGGTTATTATGATCAGCAACTGGAGAGTACCCGAAAGATGAACAGACAGAATGTTCCAAAACTTCCAAATGCTGATTAAGGGCCCTGTCTTAGGCTGGGTCATCCAAACAGCAGCTTTCGAATGCAAGTGATTGCTCTGGGAGGTGGTGAGGGATGCACCAGAGATGGGGAAGTGAGGCAGGGAAGGGGAGGGCAACAGCACAGGTACGCTAGGTGAGCAGGCCCTGTGCAGGGAGGCTCCGTCTCACTGGGGCCTCTGAGAGACTTAGGAGCTATCCCAGCCCAAAGCAATGTCTTTGTTTTATGTTTCTATAACAGAACCTCAGACGATAAATAAAATGCATGTATGTATGTATTGTTATGAATTACTTGGGCCTGGGTAATTTGTAAAAAGAAAAGAAGTTAATTTTGATGCTTGGTTTTAAGGCTGGGAAGGCTGTCATTAGGCAGCCACATCTGATAAGGGGCCTCAAGAAAGGCAAGTGGGCCTGTGCAACTGAGAATATCAGTGGCAGCCTTGCCTTGCAACAACTTGAGGTCTGCGGGACTATTCCAGCCCTGTGTGTTCACAAGGCCCAGCTTTACCATGACCCAACCATCTCCTGCTAGGCCCCACCTCCCAACCAACCATATTCAAACTGCCCTAGGTGATGAGCTGAGGTATTGATCCACAGCTGGGCCCAGGGCTGTTAGCTTCTCAGTATACTTGCCTGCCTGGAACACAGCTACCCTGCTGAGACTGGAGAGCATCCCAGCCCCGCCACCAGTGTGCCTCAAAAAGCACCTATGGATACCAACAAGCTGATGGTTAATAGTGTTTTTCTCCTCCTTCTTTTAATGAGTTAGCCTCAAAGCAGGGAAGGACTTACTGATAAGCAAAGATGGGATGGATTTGTGTTGACAAGCAACAATCTGGGATTTAAGTCCAATTCTCTCTGACTGCAGAATCCTGCCCTTACTGCTTGCTGACATCCACTACTTTGCCTGAGGAGAGTGTTGTGAGAGAGGGTCTGGGTAGCCTCTATAGCAGCCCCCTCAAGTACATTTTTCTAGGATATTATATAACTGGTATATTCCATTATAATATTCTTCCTTCTTCTGTTCAGAGCAGTTAACTGTGCCTCATTATTATTTCATTGGGCTGAGCTTTAGTGAAACGCAGCCTTTAATTTGTTTATTTAACATTCGTAGTCTGCACTTGCTGATAGAGTATAACTGATTAATTAATTAATTGTAACCTGCCACAGCTTATGCTGGATCATGACAATATTTCAGACACTAATGGGAGCTCAGGCAGAGGTGGGTGTTGATGGAGATGTGTCACAAAGCCATGGGTGGGGCATGTTGGGCTCCACCAGCTCATCCAGCCAAGGTTCTGAGGCCACTGGCCAAGGTAAGAAATGGACCAGTGCCCTTGGCCATCCAGAATCTAAAGTGAGTCTATTACTCAATGTAGGCACTTGTTAAGTTGATGGAGAGAGCTCCTTGGAGGTTGTTAGTGGGAAGCCAGCTTGTCATGGACTGTCCTGCCTGAGTTTGTCCATCTCTGTAAGCCCTGATGATTCTTTAATCTTTAGCCATTGGTGGTCAACCCAACCTTCAGTTCCTTCTCTCCTCCCTGGGCACTGGTGCAACCAGCCCTTATCCTGAAGCTATCCAGGAGCCCCAGGGGCGTCAGTTATCTCATTAGCATGCAAAAAGACACATGACTTTGGAGATAAGGAACTGTGCCTCAGGAAATGGGGCAAAGATGAAATTTGTCTATTTCTCAATACATCACAGTGAACCATGGGTATGAAGTACAAAGGCTTTGGAACTACAGGGACCTGATTTGGGGGACTAGTGAAATTATTTAGCCCCTTTTGAGTTCACTTTCTATACCTAGAAAAATGAGAATACTCGTTTCTGACTCCCCAAGATTGTTTTGCCAAACAAGGAGCCGAAGTGAGTGCCTGGGCAGGGAAAGTGCAAGGTGAGGGCTAAACATTCACAATCCACAGTCTTGATCACCTCTCCAAGTGGAAATGCTTAGGCAGGGGTGAGGAGCTGCTGTTCAGTGATCATGCCGCTTCCTGGCCATAAATGAACAGGGGTCTTTTTTGGAGTCATTTGAAGAATGGAGTGCAGGGACCTGTGAACATCTTGCTTGGATATTCTAGGGTCAGTGGTCAAAAAGTGTGCCTTCCTCAGAATTGGCTGCTCTCCAAAATGAGTACTTTAGTTTGTTTAATTTATTTACTTTTTGATAATTCTGATCTTTAGGGCTACATTTATAAAGAGTTGGGCTTATATATTGTATCTTATATCTCATCTTTAGGGTTATAACTAAAAAATTAGACAAGAATAGGAGCACATTTTTCAATCCATTGGGACCAGAGCAACCACAAGGGAAACTTCACTAAGAGGTGACACAAGGTGGTCTTAAAAGATGAGAGGGAATTTCTTGGTCAACAACAACCAAAGGGGAAAAAAAAGAATAAGAAAAAGAAGAAAGAAAAAAATAAAGAAAGAAAGAGAAGAAAAGAAATATGTCAACGAGGGAAAATAAGAGCAAAGTCTAAAGGAGAATGTTAGGGAGGGATGGTGTTGGGCTGGGGCATCTCTCCCAGGCTTGGGAGAAATGGAAGTTCTCATGAAATCATGTTTAGTGATCCTGTAATTAACTTCGCCCTAGGAAGGAGGATAATGTCCAAATGAGACAGATTTTTCCTGGGCATGGATTCCTCCTTGGACCCAGCCCCAGCTATTCAGCATGTCCTGTCTGGTTAGGACAGACCTTGCCAGCTTCAGATTAAAGCCCAGCCCTGCAGGGACTCTGGCTTCTCCCCGTGGCCTGGTTTGTTGCTGGGTTCGGTGCCTGGCACATGGTCGTTCTCTAACAGACATTTGTTGAAGAATGAGTCAAAATGAGCAAATCAATTGTTTTTAAATTTTGATTTTGTCTCTTTCTGTATGAAGGGGACTTGGGAAAGTAATTTTTTTCTCCTTATGTCAGATTTGTTAACTGTAAAATGTGATTTATGATCTACAGGGTTGTGGTAAAGATTAAATGAAATGTGTCAATTCTTGGTACACAATAGGTGCTTTGCAGCTTTCCAAAGTCAAGTTCAGGTTCATGGAGGGATGCACAAAGTGCTTTAGACTAAGTTTATGCTCATCAGTCCACAGGGGTCTCATCTTCTTTATTTAGCTCTCCTGGAAATTGAGAAATGCAGTAATACCACTCCAGTGACTCTGGAAACAAGGGTCTTATTTGCTTTCAGTCTTTTCATCCACCAAATGGGAACATGGAGTTTTATCCAGAAAGTTCCATGCACAGCATGGAAACCCTTACTCACCCTGCAGGAGCCTGGAAAGAAGGAGCAAAGTTTACTTCCTGCGTGCTCAGCAGGAGGAGGATGACAGGAAGGATTAATGGTAATTGTAAAGACTAGATGACCAGGAGGAGATGAATTAAGCCGCTCCGCAAGACTTTATTGGAGAACACGCTCTCTGCCGAATCCTGCCGTCCATCAGGGTGTGTCTGGGAGGAATGGTGCTGGGACTCTGGTGCATAGAGAATTTCAAGAAAGCCCAGTCAGGAAGGGGAGGGCTTGGGGGCAGGAAGAGAAGGCCAGAGTCCTTCCTGGATAGGTCAGGAAAATCATTTGATTGACAGGAGGCGTGTCTACTGTTGGCCTCAGTGTCTGGCTGGCCTCTTCCGCAGTTGCTGACCAGTGCCCTAATTGGACGTCCTGGACCCTGAACCGACCTAACAGTAATTATCTGTTTAACTCTGAGATCTGACCTATAAATGTTTTTGTTCAAACAATAGTGTTTAGCACTGCTCAGCTAGGCTTAAAACGTCCATCTCCTCCTTGAGTTTTCAGGGGACAGACCCTGGAGCTGGGGACATCACCTCTCAGCCTCACAAATATCACCTTGAATAGTCACCTTGTAGAAACATTGATGAAAGCTCAAGGACCAACTGTTTGTCTTCTTTCTTTGTAGTTATAGAAAAAGAAGACATTTCTTGCAATATATTCCTGTTTAGCAACTTGAGTAGAGACATAGTAGGTCCTAAAAAACAAAAACTTAAAAAAAAATCTCTAAAGTATTAAGGGAAAGATGGCTAATTTTCTTTTGGGCTGCGTACTAAGGTGAAATAGTAAAAGGAAGATATTTGTTGAGTAGGTCAATTCAAAGCACCCAATTACCTTTAAAGCAGAAAAAAATTAGAGATGATCTACAGTGAGAAAAACATTGTGGCAGAAATAGAGGTGGTAGTATAACCCAGGGTCGGGTGAGAGAGATCAATCATGGGCATAGTCAATGTCAGTGCCCATGGATTGACTGGCCTAGACATTATGGAAATAGAAAGTCAAAACAGCTACTCAGCTGGGGTGGTGGGAGGTGCTTCCTGGAGACAGCATGAGTTTTTAAGAGAGAGAAAGGATGTTAGGCACAAGTAAGGGCATGGAGAGCTTGTTCTGGTGTAAGAAGTACTGGATCAAGGCAGCATCAGGTCATGGGGGCTGCTGGGTGGACAATCAGACTTGCTCAGGACTGGCTGCATAGCTGGTCCCAGGCCTTAGTTTTGACTTTGTCACTCAATGGCTGGGTCTCCTGGGACGAGCTGCCCTCTCTCTCAGGACATCAGTATCCTTTAAAACCCGACGCTCAGATCTGTTTAAAGGCATGAAATGTGAAAATGAACATGAAAAGCTCAACTCTAGCTCAACAAATCTTATTCCTCTCCTGTTCTTCTTCTGAACTTACTGAAATCCAACTCCTCATGGCCAAGGGCTATTGTATAAAAGGTGAGGAAAGCCCCAGAACCCTCAAACCATCATTGGACATAAGTGGCCAGTGTTAGCCTCATCCTTCCCCCAAATTGCTGACTGGGAGTCTACATCAGAAGGACGACAGCATGAGAGGCTGTGACCACATCTGCACCCAGGCTGCCATGCCAAGAAAATGAGCCAAATGGGCCCATCTTCCTATCATCTTTAAACTGAGATGTGACATCCTGCCATGAAGTGAGGGACATGCTGCAGCTGCTCCCATTGCAAAAATGTGTCCATGAATGATGAGGAATTTTCTTCAAGAACATACCATGATAGGAGAGTAATGGCTCCCAAAGAAGTCCATGTTGTAATTCCTGGAAACTATGAATAGAATACTTTACATGGCAAAGGGTATTAAAAGTACAGATGGCATTAAGGCTGCCAACCAATCAACTATCCTTACAAAAGGGAGATTATCCTGGATTATCTAGGTGAACTCACCAGGTCATCAAATGGAGTTTAAGCTCCATTTGAGCTCATAGGTCCTTAAAGAGGACAAGAAGAGAGAGAGATAGCATGAGAAGGACTATACCTAATATTGCTGGGTTTAAAGATGGAGGAAGGGACCAGGAGCCAAGGAAATGTGGGCAACCAATGAGGTGGAAAGGCAAAGAAACAGGTTCTCCCTTAGAATCACCAGAAAGGATCACAATTCTGCCGCCAACTTTTTAAATTATATTTTTAGTTGTAGATGGACATATCTTTATTTTATTTATTTATATTTTGTGTGGTGCTGAGAAATGAACCCAGTGCCTCACATGTGCTAGGCAAGTGCTCAACCACTGAGCCACAACCCTCAGCCCCTCTGTTGCCATCTTGATTTTAGCCCATGAGACCCATGTTGGACTTCTAACCTAGAGAATCTTAAGATGATAGATTGGTATTGTTTGAAGCTACCAAGTTTATGATAATTTGTAGAAAAATGTAGGAAAAAAAGTGTAGGAAACCCCTGCACTTACCCTCCACCCTTAATTCTTCCTCATGAATTCCAGTAGGCCCTCTGATTTGTGTATTCACGCATTAATTCATCCACTCATCCCTACACATATATTTACTCATGTACCCTGTCCTTTAGGTTCCTAACTTGCCAATAGGAATTAATGGTAGAAAAATATTTCATAGGATCCTTTTGAGGGTTAAATTAAATGAAAGCAGTAAGGGTTTAGCACATTGACAGTCATAGTGCAAACACTAAAAGTGTTAATTGTCTCTATTTTTATTGTTCCTGTTGTTCAGTCAGCAAACAACACTCTGGCACCAGGCTTGTGTCAGCTCTGTCATGGCTCCTGCATGGGAGAATGGGTGGGGCAAGACTGAAAAGCTGCCTTCCCTAGATCCCCCTTCAATAATATCTGTTTGAGTCTCACTGGCCATGTTTATCTGCAAGGCAAGCTGGTAGTTGGAGTCTGTTAACTTAGTTCGTAGCAGCTCCTGAATAACATCAGGGTCATGTTTTTAAGGGAAAAAGAGAGAAGGGATTTCAGTAGGAAATTACCCATAATTCACCAATGCTTTGTAACCAAAGGAAGGAATTTAGAAAATGAAAGAATGATTTAGGTGATACCATCGTGTATTATGTGTGATCTGTTTGAACTCATGACCACGCTCCAAGGTCAGTAATCTTATCCCACTTCAACTTGATAAAACAGAGACTCAAGATCACACAACTAATCAGAGGCAGAGGCAAAATTAATTACTGGACATTGAATTGCAGGTCAACAGTCCGACTATGTATGATTCCCTCATATTGAAAGCTGGGGACAGGAACTGCAGGCAAACTCAGCCAACCGAAAGTCCCTCTTCTCTCTGTGTGTTTGCTCTCTAGCTTGACTGCAAAATAGGTGTGTTTAGCCCAGCAGGGCACAGAACAGCCTCGTTTTCTCCAGCCTTTCCACCTCTTCCCTTACACTACTGTGGGAACAATGCAGGCTTTAGCCCTCATCCCATCCTAGGATCTGGGTAAGGATACCTAACAGAAAGTATCCCCCATGGAGCAAAGAACAGGGTCTGCCAGAGCAAGCATTCCAAAAGAACAGCCTTCTCCACTTCTGGTTTTTAAGGAGATGTGGACCGTTTACCTTCACCCTTCAGCTTCCTGGGGACTCAGGGGGCTGCCCTACACACTGCTGGTTTCCTCTCACCACAACATTTCTTGGATCACTGTTGTCCTTTGGGTTTTCTGTTCACACTCGAAGACAATTTTTTGCTCCCTGAGCCCTCCCTGGACAGCCAACTCCATCTTGTGTGGGCAAGTTTTCATGCAGAAATCTCTTCAGGTGGCTGAGACACAGGCAGGGGGATCCTTACTGCAGGCTCCATCTGTCTGAACCAAGACCTGTCATCACTTGACCTATTTGGAATTGAGGCACATTAATGGTGAGAATAACAATGGGATAGTAAATAAAATGGGGTCTTTAGTAATCATTTAACAATAATTAGTCCAATAAAAACTGGTTTAATGATTAAGATCATTAAACGATTAAGATCATTTTGAGGCAAAATCTCTGAATCAGCATACTTTGGGCACCAGTATGCCTAAAAGTGGCTAATGACCGAGAAAAGCCAGTGTGTACATCTGGCATCACATGAGGAGGCACAAGCAAGAGCTTCCTAATGCCCTTTCCTAACTCATGGTGACAAGGTTATTTAGGGTTGAGTTGCACCAACTTTAACCAAAGCATTGGGGATACACTGGTGACATCACAACCAGTGGAAACTCTTACCCTAATAGCAGTTGTCTAAACATGGAAATGTTGAGAAATCTTACTTCTTAATAAGATTGGCATCTTGAATTGGCCTCTCTGGTCTGCCTGTGTTCAGGATGACAGGATAGCCACGACAACTGGACAAGATGGCGGAGCACAGTGTGCAAATCACTTTCCCACACCTTAGCCTCGTGTCACAGGCTTCGTCCACATCTCCCCCTGAGAAGAGCTAGGTGTTCTGTAGTTTTTCCTGGATTTTTCTCTGCATGTTTATTTTTCATGCAGCTGAAGTAAAATCTAAAAGAAGAGAACAGGCAAAATAAATTTGACTTAATGAAGTACTTACTATGAGGTAGGCATTGTGCTAAAGGCTTTATGACGATTATCTGATTACTTCCTTAAAGCAATGTCATTATATCAAATTTATAGATTAAAAAACTAAGACTTGTGGAGATTAACTTGCCAAAGTAAAGCCAGCTCATGAGTCTAGAGCCAACATCTGACCCAGATCTGTGGAACCATAAAGGGAATCCAGGCCATTTTCACTTATCTAAGTGGGTAACCGCCAATAATCCACACTTTCATCTGTATAAATCTTGGGAAATGGATGTTTCTTATTATGCCCCGGAGGCAAGACAAAAACCTACCATGCCTTACAAGCTACCAGATAAATATTAAATTATGTTTGATTAAAATTTTGTTTGAAAAATCTCTTACCATATTCCAACACTGGAAACTAGGATTTCATGCTTGCAATATCTGGTGCTTTTCTGTTTAAATAAAACACTCAATTAACCAGAACATTAAGTCTTTAGGCATTTCAGCGTTTTTTTATAAAACATATGAGGAGTAAAATATGAAGAACTTGCAGACTGTGTTTTGAGAAGTGGTCATGTGACTATACCCAATGGTGAATGACAATAACAACTGGCCTCTGGTCTTCATTCTGTTTTGGTCTTTCTTTTATCTTCAATTCCTATTGCCTTGTTAGGTAGATTTGGAGGCAATAGAGGAGGAATGTTATTCCTGTGCTCTTAGATGCCCCAGGTTGACTGATGACTGGCAAAAGCTGGGGTCACATGAGTTGACACACAAGCAAGAACTTCATAGTCCCTTTCCCTAACTCTCTGTGGGAAGGCCATCTGGGGCCAAACCACAAGAATTTTAACCAAAGCACTGGTGATACACTGGTAACTTTACAATGAGAAAAAATGTGGTAAAAATCCATGGTACGGGCTCCATGGTAAAAAGCCATGGTGGATGAGAAGATGTTCTCCAACTCACTGGCTGCTTCCTTTCCTACACTGGACTTCCTACCCAACAAATGAAGACTTAAATTAATCTGCTCGTGTCAAAGCTGTGTCTATAGCATCCATTAAAGTCCTCTCCTTTCTCAGGAAGGGATAGTGAGGGACTAAATGTGCACACACCATTTGTCTTAATTTCCTCAACCGAAATCCTACAGAGTAGTAGTTATTACACTCAATTTACAGATAAGGTAACTGAAATTTAAGTGATTCCTTGAAAAAAATCGCTTAAGTCTAAGCAGATCATACCGTGGCAGAAGTTGGAGCCTTGTGGGGAGCTACAATGGGTTACAGTTGTGGTAGAAAGTGCTGATGTAGACCACCATTGAAAGAACTCTGCCCTTGAGTTGGGTCATATAATATCTTGGTTCTACCCATGACCCTCAACAGCTGTATCTCCAGGGAAGGAAGCAGTTTCTTGCCTGGCTCAGAGAGGAACTTCACATATTTAAGAAAATAGTGTTCTTCTTCTCAAACTTCATAAATAAGGCAAAGAGGATTGAGTGATTGAATGTTAACAAAACAAATCCCTCAGAAATAAATGAACATTTCATATTGCGCTTCATTTCAGTTTCAGGAGTTCCAAAATAGCACTTCACGTGATTAATGTTTTCTTCATTAACCATAACTAAGCCTGAGCAAAGCCTCTCTCTTTTCTATAACATTTTTTTTTAATAAGAAATTGAGGGTAGTTCATTTTTAGAAGTAACCCTTTGACACTCGCTGTTGGTGGTTCAGGTATTGGAGAGTATGGACTTCGCTGTCAACAAACCTGTGCTCCAGTCTAGGTCCTGTGACTTTCTTGAGTCACCTGGAAAGAATGAGCCTTTGTTCCACATGATCATATGAGGATATCAGTGTGAATCTCATAGAACCATGGTGGTCTCTTACATTGCTGACCCCCAGTGAACTCTGTCTCCTGCTATTCATGTGCTCTGACACCTGGCTGTGTTTATGGCTTGCTTTGGTCAACAGAATGTGGTGGAATTTCCAAGAGTATTAAAAGTATGTCTTCCTACATAGTGATTCTCAGTGGGGGCTGATTTTTCCCTTTAAGGGAAAAGAATATCAATGGCAAGAGATATTTTTCATGATCACAACTTGGGGAATCCTCTTGGGATCTAGAGAAAGGAGTATATATATCTACAGTGTACAAGATGAGCAGCTACCCTTCCCCACAAAAAAAATCAATCATCCACCCCCAAACCTCTATAATGCTAAAATGAGAAACCTTATTCTAAATTCTTAGGCTGTGACTTGGTCCTAAGTTACTTTGCTGCGGCCAGGTCATATGAAGGAACTTCATTAAGATGAAGGAGATGAGGAGATGAGGAGATGAGGAGATGAGGAGCCCACATCGAGAAGAGGTCTCAAGACTCCCTAGAGAGAATAAGCGAAGCACAGCTGTCCCATTGTCTAGCTAAGGCCAGCCCACAGCTGCCTTCCCAGCTGAATGCAGCTAGTAAGCAATCACCACCAGCCAGACTGGCTAAAGAACTGCCCTGCTCAGCCCGGTTCAGCTTCAGAATTGTGAAAAAAATTTAAATTTTTATTTTTGCTATTTTAGGTTTTGGAGTGGTTTGTTAGACACTAGATGATAACTAGAACCAAGCATGCATTTAAAACAAACAAACAAACAAAAAAACAAACAAACAAAAAACTATAGCATCTCAGTAAACATCAGGTTCCTGTTTCTACAAGGATGCTTGATCCATCACTTAAATCTCTTGTTCAGGCCCTGGGCTCTCATCCCCTAGCTGCTGGTAGTATTGGTGGCTGACAGTCCTCAGTTTGTCTTGCTAGGATTTCCCTCAGCTGGTGAGAATTGCCTCAACCAAGCTCACAGTCCTTTCTCTGGGGCAATTGCATCAAATGACTGGTCCGTGTGTTTGGAAAGAAAGGCCTTTGTCTCAAAATAGGACCATGAAGGGTCACCCCAGCTCTAGGGCTCCCTAGGGCCACTGCTAAGAAGGCAGCGGTGAAACGCCTCCCTCTACCATCCCCAATGACCTTCAGCCCCTTCAGGTCTGAATCTTAGGAAAACTGCTCCAAGATTCTCCTGCATGCAAATCTTGGTCTCAGAATCTGTCTCCCAGGGAACCTGACTTGCAATATCTCATTAACCTATGTTTTCCATCCAGAAGTTTTTTTTTAAACCCTAAAACCAAGGTAGATTGGCCAAGAGCACCATCTTTAGATACTGAAGTAGGCCTCAGCCACTGCTCCACCACTGACTTTTGTTCTGGACTTTGTCAAGGATCATTTGCTTTGAAAAAAAAAAGAAGAAGAAACAATAAGCCTTGCCCTAAACCCAAAGAGAGCTTTAAAAGTTTAACTTGTAACTCCAGGAAACTTATAAATAGCCAAGAAACACAAGGAAACATATTAATCTTCACCAGAAATGCAAAAACTGCAAATTAAATCCAACCTTGATATATCATTTTACACTGACTAAATTAGCAGAATGAAGTAAAAATAAATTCAAATACACATTGCTGGTGACATTATAGTGAATATTGGGTCCTTTTAATCTGTTTATTTAAATATAAATTTCTCAACACCAGGAGAAAATAATATGGCAAAACAAAGTGGAAGCTATAAATACACTCTTACCCTTTGGCCCATTAATTGTGTTGTAAGATTCTATATGAATAAGTTTGTTGAGCAAAAGATTTGAAATCTAAATTCTCATCTCTTAAGATTCACTAAGCTGGAAAACATGTATGTAGTATGCATGAATATGTAGTGGAAGGCAGGAAGCTGGAGAACAGAGCTGGAAGATTGGGAGCTATGTATTGCATGAGAAAAGAAAAGAATGGTATTAAACGTGTTATTGCGATATTTCTCCAAGCTTGGTCTTCTGACTGCCAACATCCATGTAATATGGTGCATTATTCAAAGGTGCATCCTGAGACTGACCCCAAATTTCAAGAAGCAGTATGTGTATGAGTTGGGTCTAGGGAACCTGCATTGTAAGTAATTCTCCAGGTGTCCTTGTGCTTCCCAAGCATGACCATCCTCCATTGAAACTGTTCTTTTATGGCTTTTTAAAGGAGATAGCATTAAGAGGGATAATATCCTTTCAAATTTGCTGTAGTTATTGTGTTATTATGTTTTCACAATTGTTGGAAGAAAAAAATTGTAATTTTCCTTGAGCACTCCAGAGAAAAGTCATTTTAATTATGGGTGTCTTAATAGTACCCCATTAAGGTGCACTGCTTAACCTACTCATCTGTGTAGGTAGGTTAAGTATCAAGAGTGAAAAAATCTTTCCCTAAGAAAAGGACATTCTTACCATTATTAATCTTCCCTGTAATAGATATGTATGATCTATTTAGGAATCTTTTAACTGTTCCCAATTCCCTTAATTATGCACCTGACATATTTCTGACTCCTGGCTTGACATGATGCCCTAATGTGTGGTTGAAGCTTGTCCTTGGATTTCGGGAGAGCTGTTCTAAAGGCTGAAGAAGAGGAATCTCAAAGCTTAAAAATATTGTCCCCTTCACCTGGAGAAAGGAATGTGCATGTGAACAAATTCCCACTTCAAAGTGGAACAGGAAACGGGCACACGCCTGTAATCCCACGCTTTGGGAGGCTGAGACTGGAGAATCGCGAGTTCAAAGCCAGCCTCCGCAACGGCGAGATGCTAAGCAACTCAGTGAGACCCTGTCTCTGCATAAAACACAAAATAGGGCTGGGGATGTGGCTCAGTGGTCGAGTGTCCCTGAGTTCAATCCCCAGTACCAAAGGGGAAAAAAAAAAGTGGAACTGGGAAGACAGGTGGAAACAATGGATTTTGACCACACCCTGTCACCTCCTTCTTGCCTTGTGGAGCCATGAGCACAACTGAAGTAGCTATAATAAAAGTAATATATAGCTCTGTTCCAAGAATTTATTACAGTGACTGCCCATGTGCTCACACAGTAGACTTCCTTATTTTTTTTTGTTTTGTTTATTGCAGGGTTGTAGGAGGAAAATATTGATGCTGATGGACCCAAATGACAGAGACAGAAATGTCTCTTTTAGTCTTTGACATGTTCTGTAGAAGATGAAACAAAACTCTATCTTTAGTTTCATGTGAGCTGGGACCAGGTCACAGGAGACTGAATGGCTATGGTGACTTTGACTTCAGATGAAGTTGTACAAGCCTTGGAGTCCAGAGAAATGTCAAAGATTCTGCTGCTTTTAAAAAAATAGTGGGTATAAAAAGACATTCCTATTAAGACTCATTCCTAAGATGGAGATTTCACTAAATGGATTAAGGAGAAAAATGGATGGAAGAAGCTACTCAACCATGAAGGTACTTATTTTCTTTAAATATTGCCCTGTTTATATCAGGATGTAGGCAGTGCATCAAGTATTTCTAAAATAATTATAACTAAATCTCCTGCCTCCAAACTGCAACTTTATTTTTAAATTAAATCATACATTTTATTCAAAAACTCAGAATTATTTTTTGAATTCTGGCAAAATGTGTGTCTTGCAATTCAGACCTTGCATCTTGTAAGTAAGACCCTGCCACTCATCTGAAAAGGTGTAGGAATATCAAATGAGGTGACAACAATCACATTAAAGTACTGCTGATCTCTTCAAGTCACTTACATAGATGTATATATGCATATATGTCTTTTCCTCCTCCTAAAAGAAACTAAGATTTAAAAAATTAATACAGATCTCAATGTGTGTTAGTCAGCTTTCTGTCACGGTGATGAAATACCTGAGAAACACAGCCTAATGGAAGAAAAATTTATTTTGGCTCCTGGTTTGAGACCATCATTCACTGACTCCATTATTTTGGGGCCTGAATTGAGGCAAAACATTAAGGCAGGGAGAGTGTGGCCGAGAAAAATCACTCACCTTATCATGTCTGGGAAACAGAGAGGGGAAGGTGGGTGGGTATCCCGACATCCCCTTCAAGGGCACTCCTTCAATTACCTATTTTCTCCCACTAGGCTCCACCTCCTGAAGGTTGCACCACTTCCCAGTAGTGCCACTAAGACTTTAGCACATGGCTTTTGGGGGACATATCAAATCTAAACCATGATACTCTGTTAAGATATTCTGCAAACAAAATCTAACTGAATATTAGTATCTATTAAAAATAAGAGAATATGAGTATCATGTTAAATTTGTTTTTGTATTGAGCTGTGCATTTGAAACAATTTTCTACTAAAAGCAAACATAGAAGCAGAAAAGTTACCTGGACCAGGAATATAAAAATATATGGTAGGACTGTGACTGTGTGTGTGTGTGTGTGTGTGTGTGTGTGTGTGTGTGTGTGTGTGTTTGTGTGCATGCTTGCATGTGCATGCATGTGCATCTCACAGATAGTAAGCAGAGGGGATGTTCTTTTGTATGGATGAGCAAACATTTCTGCAATGGACCAGGCAGTGAAGAGCTGCATCTTGGGAGCCATATGATGGTCTCTGTTGCATCTACTGAGCTTGCCAGGAGGGCATGAAAGCAGCCAGAGACAATAAATACAGTAATGACAGGACACAACCGTGTTTCAGTAAAACTCTTTTTACAAAATCATGTGATGGACCAGTTTTGGCCCTTAGTTGGCCTGTTCCTGGTTTAGAGAGTAGAGCAGGCAGTGTATCATTAGAAAATCTCACCATATTACTTAAGAAAAACCTGACACCCAGACAGGTGAAGTGACTTTCCCAAAGACACACACCACAGTCAGAGTCAGAGTCCAGATTTCTATATTTTATATTCTCCAAATGTAGAGAAAAAGTCAAAATGGTAGCTCATTCCAGAGACAGAGTGGAAGGAGCTGGAGGAGAGTGTGGAGAAGAATCTGAGAGGAACCGAGGTTTGTCTATCTTTGGTTTGTTTGGTTTTTAATGGTGGAAAACTCTAGGCAGGGAGGTTTGTATGTGGCACCCCTGTTAGCTCTGTATCCTTGAAGCCATTCTCCTCTCTGGACTTCATTTTCTTTAATCTGCAAAATGAAGGGCTTGGCTTGATGACCTTGAATTCCTACTTGTTCTCAAATCTAATGATTGTTTAAGTTCATTCTTTCCAGTTCAGCATGTCCCCCATCATTCCAGTGATTCACAAATAGGTTAAAACTTACCCAGACCTTGGCTGCAGCTAGAGTTGGTATCCTACCTGGGTACCGCCCATCACATATTTATGCACTGGCTTGGTAGACTTACCTCTGTTCCTGCTCTGGAGCATTCCAGGAACTCTGGTGACCTCATTGCTTCTCAGGCCCAGAGTTGATTACCATAATAAAGGTACCCACCTGCTCTCAAAGCCTTTCTGTGTTTGGCTCTGAACTGCTGAGCTGGGCGTTTTACCAACTCGGTGGTCTTGCTTATAGATTTATCTATCCCTCTAGAATCTCCACCTTGCACTGAACTTCTTCACAGTAAGCATTTTTATAACAAATCATGCCCTGGTTTTGGCATATGCAAGACAAGGCAGGATGAGGCCCTCTGTTGGACATAATCTAGGTTAGTATATTGCTGCCATCCATTGGTACATTTTTGCTAAGGACTCAATGTGGTTCTCTGCCATTTTTGTTCACTTTTCTTCCTAGGAATTCAGAGTAGGAAATAGAGCACAGTACTGAGTCTGGAGACCTGGATTCAAATTTCATCTGCAATCATAATTCAGACACAAGACCTCAGGCGAATGCTATAACCTCTCTTCCAGTCTCCCAACTAAAGAATAGAGATAGTAACCTCTGCCTCTTCCACTGCCCATTGCAACAGTTCTGAGCTTTGGTTCTACTGGTAGTAACCTAGAAAGTTTAAAAAAACTTCAGATTTCAGAGTTGCTCTCTGAATCCATTGGTTCAGAGCCTCTAGGACTGGTGCTCAGGCACTGAGTGGTCCTACACACTCCATGGGTGATTGAACCCCTAGACCAGAGCCCTAAGTTTTTAATAGTTTATTGATATCATCCATATAAATGCTCCTTTAAAAGTGGCTGTATCCATGTGTTATACTATTATTTTTATTTTTGTTACTATTTAAAAGAAAATATCAAAATTCTATACAAACAAAAAAATCCTATTAAAATAAATGAGTAAATTGAGACAGCCTATCTTTCAACATATTTTGGTTCTCTGAGGTAACCCTTGAGGTCTACAACCTTTCTAGATTGAAATGAGGGTCAGGTCACAACCACTGGACAGGAGGCCATATCAAAGGCTAGACTAGATCTGATCCATGAAAACATAAATTTGCCAATGATCTAACAATTCTGCTGCTAGGTATCTACCTAAGGGAAATAAAAAGATATATCCATACTCCAGGTTGGACAGCTGTTCATTGCTGTGATCCAAATGGCAAGAACAACTTAGAGGAGAAAGCCTTATTTTGGGCTCATGGCTTCAGAGGTTCAGTCCATGTCCTGCTGAGGTTCAATCCTTTGCTTTGGTCCTAACGTGAGGAAGAACGTCATGGTGGAATGCTGTGGTGGAGGAAAGTTCCTCAGCTCATGTCAGCAGGAAGGAAAGAGAGAGAGAGGTAGTCCTTAAGGGTATGGCCCCAGTAAACTACTTCCTCCAGCTACACCCCACCTGCCTACAGTTGTCACCCAGTAGATCTCATTCACATTGCCCACTGATGAGGTTACTGTTCTCATAAGCCAAACGTTTCATCCCTGAATACTGCTGCATTACCTAACACATGAACTCTTGGGGTGACATTCCTCATCCAAAACAAAACACATACAAAGAATGTTCATGAAAGTTCAGAGCAGCACTACTTATTACAGGCAAGAAGTGTCAACAACACTAATGTCCTTCAACAGAAGAATGGGTAATGAAAATACGGTAGAGCGATACAATGTAATATTATTTGGCTATCTAAAGGAATGGAGTATGAATATACATGCTCCATATATATATATACATGTATATATACAACCTGGTTGAATTCCCAGAGATGCTATGCTAAATGAAAGAAGCCAAGTACAAAAGACTACATAATACATCATTCCATTTTTATGAAATATTCAAGAAAACCAAATCTATAGAGACAGAAAAAGAGATTAGTGGTTGCATGGGACTGGGAGGTGGAGACAGGGGTTATACAAATAAGCACGAAGTTCTTGAACCAATTGAAAATGTTCTAAAATGGAATTTTTGTCATGATGGCCTCTTCTTTTCTTCATTTCAGAAGCCCACCAGGGGTATAACTGCAAGGTCACCATGCTCAGACGTTGACCTCTGCTTTTCTCACCAAGATTTTTCGCAGAACATCCAAAGAAGATCTATACCATAGGGAACTATACCAGAAACCAGATTCAAGAGAATGTCGTGTAAACGAAATTCTGCTTCATAAATTTGTATGAAGAAACTCATCTTCCAAGGAGTAAGAACATTCATTTTGCCCAGTAGGGCATCCACTTTCTCTGGTTGATCATCAGGGGTCCACTCTCTGGGTGTGGAATGAGAACACAGTGTGAGGGATGTTTCTCCACCAGCCATGCAGGAGGCCTGGGAGTCAAACCAGCCACTTATCAGAGATGCCCGTTTACAGGCCACTTTGCTAATGTTTCTTGGAGTCAGTAACTCTTGATCAAGTCCGTTTCTTTTTCCCCCTTATAGCATGCTCCTTTCAGGGAACTCATGTTCTGTGTGAGCAGTGTTTCTCCAGCCAGGAGACCAGGAAGTATTCTAGCTTTCTTTATTCTTGTGCATGATGACATTATAGATCTGTCTCCTTTAAATTCTGCTGTGATTGTCCTGACCCACCTAACAGAGAGTAAGAAGTGACTACACACAGCTGGTGCTGCCATTACCTTTCACAGGCCCTGCTTTCATAAATTGTGGGGATGCCCACCACCCTTGTGGGCTGACACAGATAGGGCGGAGCATTGGCTTGATTCTTGTAGACTTCCTGTTCTCTTAAACAGTTAATAAACAGCTGCCTTTTCTCAAAATTGGTGCAGTACTTGAATATACCCACCATTCTCTCCTCAGGTGAAACTCAAATCTCTCCAGCTCATTCCTTTTCTTCCTCATGGAAATGGGTGCAAATCTGTGGAATCCCACAGATTCCAGTGGGATGGGAAGGTGGGCCATCCTCACATGTAAATGTCATCAATTCTGTTCCCTTTCCTTGAGCTGCAGGCAATCAGACTGGGGAGCTTGATGCTGATGGGGCTGTTTGCATATATTGGAAACAATTAGTGGGCTTTTGCTGCTCCTGGGGAAGAGTCTACCAGTAGGATGGACCCACAGCTCTAGCCTTGATCCCAAGCTTCGCTCATCCTTAACTCTTATCAGTAATCCTACTCTTGCACTAGAAGAACCCAAATCTTAAATGAGACAAGCACACAAAGCACATAGCAGGATGGTAGGCATATTTTCATTACTAAGAGTATTACTTCACCTTTAGCAACATCCTTCATTTTATCCCAACTCTAATGCTATTAATTCTATCGTCAGATTTAATAAAAAATCATTTCCATTTGTCAAATGCCTAGTCTGTCCCATGTCAGAGTACATCTCATCTACCTATCAATCAACTCATCTAACCATAAATCTTCAAATTCTCCATTAACTATCTATCTATTTTCTGTCATCTAGCTATCTATATCTAATATAGGGTTTTTCAATATCGGTACTATTGTCATTTGGGGCCAAATAATTATAATAAGGGCTGTTCTGTGCATTTTAGAGTACGTAGCAGCATCCTGGGCCTCCAATAGATTTTGGTAGCACCTTCCCAAATTGCGATAATATAAAAATATCTACAAATATCACCAATGTTCAATGTTCCTTTGATGAACGGAAGACACAATCACCCTTGGCCAAAGACCACTGATCAATCTGTCATCTATTTGTTTTCATCAAACAAATGTAAAAATTTCCAGAAATCACAGAGTGAACAGTATTATTCCCATCTTGCAGATGAAGAAACTGAGGCCGAGAGTTTTGGTGACTTGTCCAAGTTTTCATAAGTATTATGAGATGGATCTGGGTTGCAAAGTTAGATTTGCCTTATTAAAAAAATCTTTCTGATACCTAGCTATTTTAAATTAAATACAAAGTGACACATTGTAGTCTCAATGTCATTATTCTCCTTTTTCTTGACTCAATTTCATTCTCACACTTAATTCTGCCTCTCAAGCTGAAGCATATGTCTTCCAGCCAAAACGTGAATATATCTGTATCCCAATCCTTCATGCTAATCTTTTCCTCGACTCAAAATTTAACTCATTTGCAACTCTGATTCTTTATGACCCAACTGCTTCCTAAATTTTGTTTCCCATTATTTCCGGACAGTGAAGGTGTTAAATGAGAGGATACCACCCCTTACCATACTAGTAAACCCGGCAGGAGCAGATAAGTTCCCTTGAAGCTAGGAGCACAGTTTCAGGTCTGTTACTCCATTCTAAAGATTCACTAGTTGTGCATATTAGACCCTGGCCAGTCTCAACCCTGGTGAAGTTGGGATATTTAGAAATTCCAATAACATAAAGCTTCCTTGGCACTTTCCAAATATGGGCTGGAGTTAGAGATGTAACTTCTGAAAAATAGAGTGCTATAGTCTGAGTGTGTGCTCCCAAATTCATTTGTTAAAATTTAATTGCCGGGCTGGGATTGTAGCTCAGCGGTAGAGCGCTTGCCTCACATGCATGAGGCCCTGGGTTCGATCCTCAGCACCACATACAAAGCAATAAAATAAAGACATTGTGTCCAACTACAACTAAAACAATATTTAAAAAATTTTTTTTTAAAAAAATTTAATTGCCAATATGATAGTATTAAGGGGAGACCTTTAGGAGGTAATTACCTCATAAGGGGATGAGGGTCCTTTGATAGGGGTTTGAGGGGGTGAGCCTGCCTTCTTCCTCTCTTCTGCTATGTGAGACATGACATTCAATGTACCGTTTCAGAAGTAGAAACCTGGTCTTCCTTCAGCCCTTTGAGCATCTTGACCTTGGACTTGCCAGCCTCTGGAACTCTAAGGACTAAATCTCTATTAATTATAAATTCCCAGTCTCAGGTGCTTTCTTATAGCAGCACAAATGAACTAAGAAACTAAACAAATGAAGAGAGGGATTTTTAACTGATTGGTTGGCTTCTCAGAATCTGACATTTCAGTTCAGCTTTTACACAGTAATTTTGATTTCTGCCCCAATACTCTGATGCCCATTAGACGGCTGACAGCTTCTGGTTTTCATGTCCAGAATTCAAACAGCGAGAGACATTCTTTTATAGCAATTAACAGTGATGCTTGGAAGGGATGGCAACAAGCTGAAAAAAATTAATTGAAAATTTAACCTTCAAATAAAAAATACTTAGACCTTAGGCTTCCATTTGGAAGCAGCTTCTGCTGTCTGTGCACATTCTGTTGTATTATTTAAGTATTTTCTACACCATTTCTGATTAATATAGCAGTGCTATTTTCCAGTCCAGTCTCCTTAATAAATATATGTGTCAAATATCTGTTTCCTCCCCTGAATGCAAAGACTTTTAATTCCCCTTGTTTGCATGTGCTAACTGGTTGTATAACGAGATTAACAGCTCTGTCTTTTTTTTCTTCTGCAGATTTTATAAGAAAAGCCAGTGGGCTTCCAGACAAAGTTAAAAAGGTACCTTCTTTAATTTTGCATATTGTTAGCTGCAATCCGGTTGCTAATGTTTGTTTTATTTCCATCTGTCAAAAGCAATGCCAAAATACGTTGTGTGTGCCTTGAGTTGGCTCAATTAATCCTCTGCTGGAAACAGTTCTGTCATTTCATGTTTGGTTAAGGCCCTGATTCAGTAGCTCCCAAACAGAGAGCTCATCTCTGCCAACAGCGTCCGGCACTCATCTGACTACAGCGTTCTGGGAAATATCCACTTGACCAAGACAAAAAAGAGAAAGGTGGGGTGGAGCCCCTGGGGGTAGGCTGATCTGGGGCCAGCCACACCTCGCTTTGAGTGTAAATAACAATGTACTGGGCTTGGTCTCTGAACCTGTTCTTATGAAACTCAAAGAACCACTGATGGGTCACCCTGGGCAATGAGCTTGTCAGGTCTCAGCCTGGGTCAGGCCCCCAAAGGTGCAGCCTCCATGTAAGCCTAATGAGGGTCTGTGAGGGCAACTGTAACAAAAGAGAGCAGACCCTGTGGCTTACATAGCAGAAATCTATTTTCTCACAGTCCTGGAGTCTGGAAGTCTGAGATCAAGGTGTCAGCTGGGTTGATTCCTTCCAGGAGCCTCCATCTTTGGCTTGTAGATGCCTGCCTCTCCCTGGGTGCTCTCTCAGTACCGTCTCTGTCAACATTTCCTGTTATTTTGAGGATAATGGTCAGACTAAATTAGGCCCACCAGATGGCCTCATTTTACCTTAATTTCCTCTGAGGTACTGGTGGTCAGTAGCTTCAACATATGGACTGAGGGGTGGGGTGTGACTCAGCCTTAACAGATGATTCCCAAAATGAGATGATGTAAGACCAAATGTATTGAAAATATCGTGAGGTAAAAAGGCAAAGATCTTAGGCGCCCCCAAACCTAAAAGCAGCCACTCTGTAGCTTTCTCTAAGTATCTATGGACTCTTCTTACTTCTTTCTGTCTGAATGAAGAATGTATCACTATCTCTGTGGAACCAGCATGTTTTATGGAAGGTAGTTTTTGAATGGGTATGTTTGGATCCTGACTTGATCTCTTAGTAGTTGTAAGACCAAGGGCACATCATTTAAATTATCTAAGCTTCAGGTTCCTCATCCTTACAATGGAGCTATTAGCAACCATCCAGCTGACTGTGTTTTGTGAGCCTAAGATGCCACAGGTGAAAGGCAGTGGCTCAGCCGTGTTGGGAAAATGGGGTGCAGGGTCATCCCTGACTGTGAGCAGTAGGGGGTTGTAGCCCACATAGAATTAAAATGTAGTCACACAGCTGACCTTAAAAATAATGTCGGAGGTTGAGTGCTCTGTCAGGACATTGCCACTGCCAACCCCCTCTTCCTTGTGCAGAACTAGAAAATACACTGTGTTGTGTTTTCTCTGTTTCTTTCCATATTTCTATCTCTGTCTTCCTGGCTCTCATGTACATACATACATCTGTATCCCAAATTCAGTCATTCTTAGCAAAGCTTAACCAAAGGTATTTCACATGGCTGCACATCTTATTTTTTATTCATTTTGCTCAGAAATTGCCAAACTCCACATAAATTATATGTGATAGAGGAGAATCACCATTTATTGCTGTTTTGAAAAGAGAATGCACAGCGGTCTCTGGTGAGAGCTCTCATCTTCTTTCCCAAATGTCCTCAAATTCCTTCAGCTAGGTGCTTTAAATTCCTCCAGATAGTGCCCAGGACTGGCCCTGCCAGAAGACATCCTTGCAATGAGTTAGGAATCTGAATGTGCTGGTCACAAAGGGAGCTTGCTGGACTGAGCCCTGAGTTTTTATTATTCAGTGCTCCTTTCTGAAGTGGTACCAAATCCCTGGACATCTTTATGTCAAGTACCTAGTAATATAACTAAGTAGCTGTGCTGAAGAATTAGTTACTTTATATAAACAGGGAAACAGAGACTTAGTTGTGCTCAAAACAAAAATAGCTACAAACAACAGAGCTCTGAATGGCCCATTTCTTTTGTCAATGGGAGACATCTGTCTTCTTGGAGTATCAAAAAAGCAAAACCCTGAGCATATTTCATTAAACTTTGGGATTTTACAAAGTAACTTTCTTAATCTAGATCTCCAACAATAGGAGAGAGAGAGATGTCCTGTGTGTGTCACATAGGACGTCATATGGCTGTCAAAATGATGACCATTTAAAATAATAGAAATATTTGCCAATTATGTCCTGTCAAGTGAAAGAGAATGTGACACATTATAATTATGTAATATATATTGATAGGAATATGAACTAAAAGAGAAAATAGCTGATTATGTTTAATTATGTTAAAAAATTAGCACACTCATCTAGGATTATGGTAGGGAGAAGCCCTCTTCTGTCAGGTGAGTGGTAGTTCTTTCATACTTTATCCATGTTCTCTGCATTTGGAAACTGTATCCCATTGGTTTAGACCTGACTCAGATTTCTATAATTAACAGAGCAGGTTGTATGGGAACTAGGGGTGAAGGGTGGGATCTCATTTAGGATTTAATGAAGGTAATCAAGAGATGGGTTAGCGAGGTTGAACTCAATCTGAAATTAAAATTTGAGATTTTTGAACAGTTGGTATACCCATAATTCATAACCCTTTGAATATTACAAATCAGGGATTTAAAAACCTTCCAGTTTCTTCTAAGACATGGCAAAATGTGTAACTTATATATGCCAAGAAATTTGTCAGTTTTCACATACCTGCTTTTTTTTCTCTTTTTTTTTTTTGCCATGCATCTTCTCTCTTCCCATATGATTCGGGACACATGTAGATTTACCCTGAGATAGCATTTCCCTGGGTCAGACCCAGGCTTGAATTGCAGAGTGTTTTGGGTTTCTTTTACTGGGAATTGTTAAATTTGTAGAATGTGCAAGACAACATTAACATCAAGTCATGTTTAAAGGGCATTCTCTTCTCCCTCAACATGCTCCACAGCACACAGTACACAGCCACCTCCCTAGTTTGCTCTGAGCAATGCTCCTCTGACCCCTCAGGTGGTTCCAATTTCCTTTTGATTGCCTTGGGGTGTGGTGCTGTGGAGGGATGTTCATAGCAGCAATTACTTTTCAAAACGGCAACATACAAATAATGTCTCAGCTGTGCATTCCACGCCTCCTCCTAAATTTCACAATTCAACCCTAACATTGGAGTGTGGTGGTTGAATCTCTTCATACCCGCAGACATGGAGACTCCACATTGAAAAAGAGGCCAGGAAAGGAATGTGTTGAGATGCCGAACAGTGATTGAGGTGCAGTCTTGGGACTGAGGGAATATTTTCCCCCTTGTTTTCCAAATGTCCTTTATGACTTTCATGAAGAAAAGAAAGTCTTTTGAAAACCAAAATAATCATGCTACTTTTAAATGTGCATACTGACATGGTCTGAGCTGATTCATTTCAGCAGTTTACCATCACACATGAGAAACTCAAATATTGAAATTTATATGAAGAAGACTAACAAAATAAATTCTCATTAAAATCCTGACCATATGGTAGATGCTGGGAGGGATGATTTTCTAATTTCAAAGTTTTTTTAAAAAAACCCTGTATTTGTCAAACAATACAAATAGAATAAATAGAAAGATGTCATGGAAAATATTGTTTGTAATATTAAAAATTTGTGTCGGATTCAGTCCACCCCAAACTTTATATAATCACTCATTTATTTGTTTAGTCACTCAACATTATGTTTGGGCTTGGCCTTTGAGTCCACTGGTCAGCCAAGTCCCTGGTCCTGTTCTTAGGGAGTTTGAGTCTTGGGTTCATTTCCTATGAGAATAAGCATATTCTAAGATTAACAGATACCAAATTTAAAGCATGTGGAGAAGATGAAGAAACAATAAATGGTAGAATTATGTTCTGCACATATGACAGTATGTGGGATCTTCAAAATTAATTCTCTCCTTCATCCAACACACACACACAGACCCAGGATCTATACTGATTAGAAAAGCATTTATTTATTTAAATCACCTGTTGTTCTTGAGAAGGGCGGCTGACTCTCCTACATCTGTTCTGTCCCACTGGTATCTACTTATAGGAAAGGAAAGCAAACAGTGAGTATGGACTGGAACCAGAATCCCTGCAGGGAAATGGTGTGCTGTGGCGGGGACTGAAAAGTTCCTGTGAACAGTGCATATAGTCATTGGGTCATTGATTTAGAGAACCAAATGGATTAGGTCATGAGCCCACCTTGGTTTATCAGTACCTGATGGGAAAATACCCATTGCAGAGTAGCCATTATGCATGGTGTCACTGGAGAAAGTCTATCAATGAGCGTAAGTCAAAGGGCATAGGCAGGGCAGAGTGCAGAACGAGCAAAACTAACATCACAGGGAGAGTGGCCTATTCTATAACAGGGCTGGGTATGGGGGCATCATATAGAATGCTGGGTAAAAGGCAAGAAGCTAGGACCCAACCATTTTGTAAATAACAACCATGGCATAGACTCATACAAATACTGGAACTGGGTGATACAAGACGAGAATGTAAGGAAGCTAACATCTAGACATGGGAGATGATGGGGAACTACCCACAGTTAGGGCAGAAGTGGTCAGAAGTCAAATCAAAGCTGGATAGAGTAAGCTTGAAAACATGTCCTCAAATGGATTTCCTTTTCTCCTCCCTGGCTCCCTTCTTTCCTACCTTTCTCCCTTCTCTCTCTCTCCTTCCCTCCTTCCTTCCTTCCTTCCTTCCTTCCTTCCTTCCTTCCTTCCTTCTTCCTTCCTTCCTTCCTTTTCTTTCTTTCAAGAAATATGGATTGAGCATACAGTAAGTGTTACAGGAGTACAAAGGAAAAGATAACAAAAGGGATAGAGAGGGAGAGAGTGATTATAATACACTTAAATTTCAGATATTTCTGAAGATTCAAAGAGAGCCATTGAAAGAAAACAATCATCAAGGGTATAATTGTCAAGTCGGTTTAAGGCTGCCAAAGGGAACAAAGCATCAAGCAGCCCACACGCGAAAGAACAACCAATCAGTCACAGACACACAAGCAGTCATTGTGTCTCCTAACCACCTATCAATCAGCGGACCTCTTCTTACCAATCTTGGAAGGACAAGGATCTCAGCACGATCCCCTGACCAACCCCAGACGGACATAGGACTCCAAAAACCTCCTTTTCCTGCTCCAAGCCCTCTCCTTCCCTCCCTAAGCGCATAAAATTTCTACCCCCCCCCCACCTGCCCCCGAGCCGGAGTGCGATTCTCCCAGATCCCGCTCTGTTGGACAGGGGAGTCTCGCCCAGGAACGTACATCAATGAAGCCTTGCTCAGAGGTTTTAATTTGCCTCCTTTTGGTCATCAATATCTGCCTTACAATAATTAGATACAATTTTCTGAAGCTGAAAGGATATGCATATGGAGATTTAAAATTCCACTGCATTTTAAGAAAAGACAATGAACAAGATTCACACCTAGAAGGACATGGTAAATGCTGGAAACCAGAACATGGTGTAGTGTTTTGGGTAGAAGTGTGCGTGTGATACAAGTGTTGTAACCAGCCATGCGGCCACCTGCTGTGCTTTGAATGTCCTCCAGATTTCATACACAGAAGCTGAATCCCCAAGCTCATAGGTTAGTGGTATCTGGAGGTGGGAAGCCTGGGTGACTGAGTCCTGAGTGGTCTGCCCTCAGGAACAGATTTATTCATTCATTATATAATGGGTTAATGGGTTATAAAAGCAAGCTCTTGTTATAAAAGCAAGCTCTCTCTGGTGTGCTCACTCTGTATTTCCATGACCCAACAGGAATGCCCTAACCAGAAGCTGAGCAGATGTCAGCACCATGCTCTTGGACTTCCCAGTCTCCATAACCATGAGACAAATAAACCTATATACTTGATAAATTACCTAGCCTTTGGTTTTCAATTATAGCAACAGAAAATGAGCCAATTTACCATTCAGGTAAACGCAAAGCACACATACAAAGTTACAAAGAAACAAAACATGAGATGAGAACTTTCTAAGTATTCTATTCATAAGTTCTTACTTGAGAGAGAAAGAACTTGAGTATGAGTTATATGCAACTAGGAATTGACTTGAAATGAGTGACTCAAGAATGGGAAACTATAGCATTAAAAGAATGATTGTTAGAAAAGAAAACAACTAATATAAAGTCAAAACTATAAATATTCTGCCAATGTGAATGCAAATGCCAGTATAATTCTCAAGAGATCGTTCTCAATTATACAGCACTAATCAAATAGAAAATGAGGTTAGCAAGGGGGGATGGAAAATATCAACACACTAAATTGCTTGTCTTAAAAGGGGGTGGGAGTTGACATCACATCTTACAAACTAGAGAACAAGTGATTCAACTGTATAATACTAAGCCAAAGCAAAGGTTTAAAAGTAGTGAGTTCCTTCCAAACAATTGGGAAATAACGAACAAAAACAAAGCACAGATCAAAAATACATAAGTAATAAAAATACAATTCAGAGAGGAAATGGTAAATCAGTGTACAAAGTAGATGTAAAAATAAGGTGACCAAATTGGTCTATAATTATACTAACTGACTTGTGCATTTGGTTACTGCATGCTAAGAGAGCTGCTCTAACATTTTACACACACTGCAAAGCCTCCTTTAATCTTCATTTTGCAGAAGAGGAGACTGAGGCACAGATGGTTCAAGTACATACGAAGGCCTACAGCAGATGTCTTCCCCAGTGGCATCCATGCCCTATATCGCCAATGGTTAGTGTAGACAAAGCCCTTGCCTAAGACTACCCGGGATACAGAGGATTCTCTCTGAATCTACAAGTTTCTCCATTTTTTTTTGCAACACAAAACCCTGTTATCATCCCACGGTCATGTTGGGAGTACAGGAGATGCATTGGCAAGAAAAATACATGGAGAAGTGCCTGAGAGATGATATTACTACTGTAAACAAACACCAAGATATTACCAAGCAGTGACATCTTATTTACTGCTCTCAATTATTTGTGTTCTCAGAGTATTAACATTGACTCTATAGCCTAGAGATATTCTAGATATTCACCAAGGACTTCCAAACAGTAGCTAAGCCCAGGGCTGACGGTCACAACCCTACACCCTCGAGGGAGACACACAGAGACGGTGCAGTGGGTACTCATGAGAGGTGTCTGCTGGCATTGTTAAGATTATTTTTAAAGATTCTTCATATCCTGACAGTATTTCCCAAGAACCGAAAAAACCAAAATTCTTTTATTGTGTTCGGTAAGAAGACACACTTGATGCTCCATAAAACTAAAGGACAAGGGCAGTTGAAAAATGTGGTTAAGAATGTTGTCAGGAAAATGCAAAATGGAAGAGAATGGGGCTGGAGATGGCTGTTCAGACAAACTTTATCCCAGGCCAAATAATATTAAAGGAGACAAAGAGTGTCGTTTCACAATCCACAGTGAGGATAAGATAGTCATGAAAATTTATTTGCTGAATAACATAACATCAAAATATATAAGGCTAAAAACATTGGAAATAAAATGAGAAATTTATAGAAACACATTTGCTTTGAGAGACAGTAACAACTATTTTACCCTCGACAGATAAATTGACTAAAAGTAAATAAGGACATGGGTACATTTGAATAAAGTAATTAACAAGGATATTCATATAGTAAAATAAAAACATATTCTTTACACTTCCATGAAAGATTTATAAAATTTTACCATGTTCTAAATCACAATATGCATAATAAATTCCTCAACACAGATATGTAGATCAACCCTTTAAATTTATTGCCAGATAAATACAAACAAAAGTATAAGTAAAAGCAAACAATAATGAAAATTAAAATGATTTCCTAAAAATACTTTTGAATTAATGAATAATAAGCTCTAAATTATTTAGAATTAAAATAAAGTTAAGACTATTTTGTCATAAATGTATGTTATGCTGACAAAGCTGTACTCCAAGGTAGGTTCATAACAGCAAGTAAATTCCTTATTGAATAGGAAGAAAATTCAACTGTTCAGTCATTTTCAGATATGAGACTGAGAACTCAAAATCAACCCAGGAGAACTAGGTAAATGCAAATAATAAAGATAAGAAAAGAAATAAATTTAAATAGAAATTAATTGGAAAATAGGAGAGAAAAAATAATCCAGGAAATGGCATCTAAACACATCTTCCTCTCATTTCTCACAATTAAATAGCATAGATCAATGAGATCAATTTTTGGTAATGTAAAGAAAAAATATGTAATTAGCATTCACTCATTTTGGGGGGAGTACCGGGGATTGAACCCAGGGGCACTTGACCACTGAGCCACATCTCCAGTCTTATTTTGTATTTTATTTAGAGACTGGATCTCACTGAATTGCTTAGCAGCCTCGCTTTTGCTGAGGCTAGCTTTGAACTTGCGATCCTCCTGCCTCAGCCTCCTGACCCCCTGGGATTACAGGTGTGTGCCACCATGCATGATTCACAACTTTCACACTTACGGATAGTTACAGATGCGAGAAATCAGATAATTCCAGAAAGAGTAAAACTTAAAAATAAGAGAATAGAGTTGGTTGCGGTGGCACATGCTTTCAATCCTGGTGAATCAGGAATTTGGGAGGCTAGGACAGGAGGATCACAACTTCAAGGCTAGCCTCAGCAATTTTACCAAGACCCTGTTTCATTAAAAGAATAATAATAATAAAGGAGACTGGGGCTGTAGTTCAGTGAGAAAGTGCCGCTGGATTCAATCCCCAGTACCAAAACAAAATGAAGAAAAAAAAATAGAGAGAGAGAGAAAAGTTACAACCCACAACTCTAGATTAATACAAAATTATTGATAAATGTTTAGGAGGAAAATAGAAATAAATAAAACTTGCTGAAAAAAAAAATCTCACAACTAATTAATTGAATAGACCAGTAACCACAGAAGGAAATGAAAGCATATGGTCCCATGTGGCAGGCAATTTCATTGACTACCCACAGACACTGTGAGAAATTCATTATAAACTCAATTGTTCCAGATCCTGACCCATTGCTTGGCCTTGCATTAATTCTTATATTCTACTTACTTTCGAAGACATGTAAATAATAACCCAAAGAGATGCAGAAATAAAAAGTGGCTGCAAGAGGTGTTTCATTTGGATTATTTTGTTGTACGAGAGAAAGTGGAATTAATAGTGGCTAGGGAACGGGCCGCTGGAGCAGAAGAAAATTAAACCTAACCCCACTGGATAAAAGACTGCAACTGATATTGCAAAGAAACTGGGAGATGACAGGTCGTAGTTTTATTCCTTCTCATTTGGCATGAGTTAAATAAATAAGTAAGTAAATAAATAAGTAGATATTGATTTATTCCGTTTCCAAGAGAAAAAGAAGTATGGGAACTGAAGATCCAAAGAAAAAGTTAAATTCTGATGACTATATTTTCCAAGATAAACTAAAAATGTAAGATATTTGAGACACAAACTGGGAATTGCCATTTCAAAATGGAATCAGTGTGGTCAATAAGAGGCAAGAGATTAAGATGAGTGCAGAGGTACCAACAAAACAAAACAAAACAGTAACAAAAACAAAACACAAAAGATAAGAAATGTCAAAAATTCATGGTCGAATTTCAGATTTGCGTTGGAGGCAAGAACAGAACTGACATCTCAGAAACCAGAATCAGTGAAGTGGAGGGAAAGTACCCTGGTGGAATCTTCCACCATCTAACTAGGATATTTAAGACTTACTCATTTTATTTTTATTTTGATGATTATGGGATTCTCTTTTAATTTTCCAATTTTTGTGCATCCTCTGTGCACAAGTTCCCAGGCCTGCTGTGGGCCTCTTGAGTCCGTCTTGCAGCTTCTCTACTCACCCCTCACCCACTCCCCCAAGCCCCATCATTTCTTTCTGAGCTACATCTGCCTCTCTTCCTCCCTTCCAAGCTTTACCCTTTAAATGCATACCTTCCAATCTGCTATCCACTAAAAAAACAACCAATAAATTTCATTAGAAGCAGGTGAACGATAATTCCCAACAGACCTTAAATTTTAAAAACGAAGAATTCTTTTTTGAGAATCAATTAAGAGACATCATGATCCTTATCCTAACATTTCAAGGGTATTTTTCTTGGTTCCTCTATCATTATTCACTCACATTCTACATGGTGGATTGATTTACTTATTTAAGTATTCCTGTATGTAAAATCACCTTAATGAGTATTGACTGATGCACACTTTTGCATGATAGCCTTAGAGGCCTTCTGTAGAATATCAATATGGTAGGTAAGGCATTAGGTTTCTTCTAGAATGGTTCACAAGGGTAGGGTGACTATTGTTTTACCAGACCTAATTGCTAATGCTTTAATCTATAGAAATAGTTGGATAGGTTAGAAATGAGAAAGCAGAACATTTCTTTAAGATTCTTGGAAACTACTGGGTGTGATGGTGCATACCTCTAATCCCAGCTACTCTGAATGCTGAAGCGGGAAGATTGCAAGTTCAAGGCCACCGTGGGCAACTTAATAAGATCTCATCTCAAGATAAAAATTAAAAACAAAAATTGGGCTGGCTGGAAAAATAGTTGGTAAGAGCACTTGCATCGCATGCATGAAGCTCTGGGTTCAATCCCCAGTATTGCAAAACAAAGAAAAAGATTCCTGGAAGCTAAGATGACTCTTCCATCCTATGACCTAATTATTCTCAAAGTCAGGGAAAGCCTGGGCTTGTATCCTCTCCCAAGCTTCCTTTTCTAGAGCCAAAAGCAGTTTCAAGGGTGCTGGTGGCATGACGTCACTCTTCAGTTGTTTCCATGGAAAGTTAGTTTATATGGAACAGTCCTAGTGGGAGGAGGCTTATGCAGGGCAGTCCTCTCCTGAAGCCAGGCTGCTGGACTTGACATAGGGGTTTTTCCAACTTGATGTTTCAGTTGGCTTTCTCTATAAAACGGCTGTTTTATAGATCTCCAGTCCAGGCTGGAGATCTACCCTGTGGGATAAACAATCCTTCACTTTTCGACACCCCAAGGACTGGAAGATTTCTATATGGGCATTTTTTTCTTTGAGTTCCCTTTGATATGAACAAGGTGTGTAAATTTTAGATAAATAACCTGATTTGTTGGATAGGCTGAAATTGCTCTGGGAATCATACATTTTAGCTCTTTTATTTAAGTATCTTATTAAGTGGCCTCTTGGGGTGATATTATTGGGTTCACCCCAATTTGCAAAAAGATAAGAGAAAAAGGATGGGGAGGAAGAAGAGGAGAAAGAAAAGAAAGAAGAGAAGGAGGGAGAGGAAAAGGGAGAGAAGGAGGAAGAGTTGGGAGAAGGAGACAAAGAACTTATATTCATGCATTACTTTTCTCCAGGGAGAAATTTGGATGAGGAATCTACCATGAGTCAGCACCACTGTGAGTGAAAAAGCAGGAGATTTTGTTTTCATGCCTAAGGAAAGACTGAAGAATAAAACAAAACAGACAAATACTCAGAACTAGTTATTCTTTCCTCTTGGTATTATGAGGATGGAAAGCCAACTTAACTTCGGAACCATGAATCCTGGATAGAAGAATATGACACAGATTTTAAGATTTTAAATTAGGAGGGATTTTGAAAAACTGAGTTCAACTCTCACAACTCTGTGAGAAAGAAAATCCAAACCCTTTCACCAACAGCACTCATTCTTCATGCAAATTTGTTTCCATCAGACCCAGAGCAGAGAGTCAAAGCCTCCAGTCTCCTACTCCCCAGATGGACAGTAGGGGCTATATTCTAGTTTCTCTTGCTCCTACTTTCTGGTTCTCTTCCTCTCTTTCTGGGGACTGTGATGATGACTTTAGGTAGTGCGTGAGTTCTGAAGGCAATTTGGGCATAGTAAGACTCCAAGTAAGGTTCTTGAAGGATCAAGGAAAGTGAATCTCCTAGGAAAAATCAGGTTTAGAGAGTTGTGGGGAAATCAGTGTGGCCCAGATGGAGATGGGTGACATATTCACATTGCATACCTGGAGGAGAGTTCATGGAAGCCTTTTTAAATAAAGTGTGAGTAGGGCATAGAGAAGCCATAAGCGACATAGAGGAAGGACACAGAGGAACCTTGAGTACCTGGGGGCTAGTTCTAGTGTGGGGAAGTATTACTGCCTCCAGGCCAAAAATGATAGAGAGGAAGGTACCAGCACCTGGGAGGAGAGAGTGAGAAAGAGAGCGACATTATGGTCAGTGTGAGGGAAGCCTGCAGGAAGAGAGTGAGGAAAAAGCACCTCGATCTCATTTTTCTCCAGTCTCTGATTGGGTTACCCCATTTGCCACATCCAGAGATGCCATAAGGCAAGGGCATCTGTCGATATAGTCCCAACAGGACAAACTTCCAGGACAAGGGCAACAGAGAGAAGAGTGAGGGATGGACATGGGGTGCGATGGTGTTGCACAGCTCAAAGGTGAAGGTGGATGGAAGCCTGTAGAATCCCTAAGACTTTGATCCAACCCTAGCCTCCAGCTAATTGCACCTGTCAGTCACAGGATGGTCCACACGAGAGGAAAGAGGGGGGGTGCTGAGAATTTTCTTTCCTACATTGCCCATTAGATAAATGGGGGAAAAGAAGGGTGGCCCCCAACACCATGCTACCTCCCATGGGAAAGGACTCCAATCCCAAGGGCAAGTTCTCTCCAGATAGAACCAGTGCACTGAGTAAGGAAGAGAGGTCCAGACTCAAGAGAACACAGATGCACATTTTCCAGAACAAGTTGGCATGTACCCCCCGCCTGTTGGGCTCATGTGAACCCATGAAACCCCATCTGGTTATGGTGCACATACCAGCAAATATTGTAGTCTTCTCTATCATTTGGTTTTAGTGCAGACTGTTTTCAAATGGAAGCAATCTTTCTTTTGCCTGGGAAGAGTGGCTATTAACCACGGGGAACTGTTTCCCACAGTAGGTCAATTAATTACTGCATTTTAAAGCAGCCTCTTAAAAAACAGCAATTAATTTCACTGCATTTCTGGATATTTTTTCTGTATACCTTATCTGTTTAAAATCACTGTTATTCTGGGCAGATATGGAGACTTTATTATTTCTGAGAGCTTTGCAGGAGATCATATTCTGGGTTTTTTAATGAATGCAGGGATAGAATTAGGTTTTAATTGTCGCTGGCACCTTTTCACTATTGGAAATAGACTTAAAAAAGCAGACAATAAGAAGAATTCATACTGAAAGGAGAATTGATAAATACTCAAAAAAAACCTATTTATTCCAACTCATCTTCAACTGCAAATGCTATCTGATCAGAACAAAAGGACAGAATCCAAATACGATAAAGGCTATTTCTATTTACTTATTAATATTCTTTATACTTTCCTTGTCTAGTGGGTTAAGATGTCCATAACCCTTTTCCCTGGTTAAAAAAATCAAAGAAACTCTTTTTACCATTTCTTTAACCTTTGCCTCAGTTTCGACAGCATTCTTTGACTAGATTAGACTCTGCTGCCCTCCTGTTTGGTTTTCCAACAAGCTACAAAGAGACCTTTACTGACTTTGGTCCAGAGGGTGCTGAGAAATATTTTCCCTGGTGTATGTCATCTGGCTGTGGGATCTGGCAAAATCTGGGTTCAGAAACAGGACTTAAGTTGAGCATTTTATGCTGACCTTGACATAACCTTCCTGAAGATGGCTAGTTTATGCAGTTCTTGCAGGTGTAGATTAGGCTCTCTCAATCTGAGCCCTTTCGTCAATTGAGGCTGGGTAACTCTTTGTGGAGAAGAGTTGTCATGTGCGTCACAGAATGTTGAACAGCATCACTGGCTTTGACCCACTGGATGCCAGTAGTATCTCTCAACCCTCAGTTATGATGACCAAACACATCTCCTGACATGGCTAAATGACCCCCCCCCGGGGGGGGGGGCGAAATCACTCCTAATGAGGAGCCACTGGTATCAACACAATTATTTATAGTAATAGACATTGGATAGGTAGGTGATAGATAACCAGGTAGGTAGGCAGATAAGCAGGTAGCCTTACATTTCACTCTGCGTTTGTCTACAATTGATCCTAAGATGTGAAATTGTCAGTCCAGAGATCGTGCATATCTTGAATTTTAAGAGATATTACCAGATTTCTCTCCAAAGTGGCTAGATCATTTTGCATTACTACCAACATTCCATGCCATTCCATTTAATTAATTCATTTTTGGCCAATTTAATTAAAAGAAAAAAAGCATGTCTCTTGTTTTAATTTGCATTCCACTGATTATTGTCCAGGTGAGCCTATTTTCTTTTATTTGTTAAGCTTTTAATTTTTCCTTTGAGATTTTATTCTTCCTTGCTTGTGCCTGATTCCATATTGGGTTGTCCATATTAATTTGTATGATTTTTATTAGTTCGTATGACTTTATATGTTGTACATATTAGTTTATTTTCAGTTATACACATTGCATAAGAAGATATCTGGCATGCATATACAAGCATCATCATCATCATCATCATCACCTCCACCACCATCTGGGCTTTGTGGTATTTGGAAATATATTGTGATATATCTTCATCCATCCTGATGGATTTCAGACCAGGCTTGGTTTGGTTTTGCTTTTGAAAATGAGCTCTGGGATACTTCCTCCTCTTCAGACCCACCAGGCCCTGGTGAAGGACACATGCATGAATGTTTGCAAACTGCCCTCTGCTGATCCCAATGCATAGTAGGTGCAATAGGAAACCACCTACTATGTTTTCTTTCTTCGTGATGTTTTACCCCTAAATCACTTCATCCTCAGCCACAATGCCGACATCAGTTTGGGAAGTTTCCTTCCAGGGCTTTTCCCATGTCTTCACATAATTACCAATTCCTTTGTATAAGCATATGTGCTTTCATCTTGTACTCAGTGAGGTGTTACCTTTGTAGGCACTATTTATACCTAAGGACCTTACTCATTCTTCTAAATCATTAGTTGGCATTTCAAAGTATGGGCACTTTAGTTGTTTCAATTTTGGGTGATCACAAACACTGCAGTAAACAGCCCTGATAGTTTGGATCTTGAAAGGCCCATGAATTGAAGGCTTGGTCCCCAGCCTGTGGTGCTATTGGGAGGTGGTGGAACCTCTAGGAGGTGGAGCCTAGGGGAAGGAAGTTAGATCATTGGGAGTGTGCTCTGGAAGGGAATATTTGAGACCTTGGTCCCTTTCCCATCTCTCTCTTTGCTTCTTGGACAATATGAAATAAGCATCTTTCTCCACCATGCTCTCCCCACAGGTCCAAAGGCAATGGGACAAAGGCAATGTGACAACAGACTGAAACCTCAGAAATTATGAGCCAAAATAAACACTTCCTTCTTAAAAGCTCATTTATCTGAGGTATTTTGTTACAGTAACACAAAGCTGACTAACACAACTGCCTTATGTCTCATCATACATTTACCTACAATACAGCCTAAGAAGTGAAATTGTCAGTACTAGGGTGGTATGCATATTTTAAAATGTAATTTAAAATATTCTGCAAAGTAGCCACGCCATTATACATTACCACCAGTAGTATCAAATTTAAAATTTTAAAGCCAATTAATGAAAAGAAAAAATCCATGTATCTTGTTTTAGTTTACATTCCACTGATTACTGTCAAGGAGCATTTTTTTTTCTTGTATTTGTTGACTTTTTTCTGTCTTTTGAGATTTGCTGTTCCCTTCTTGTGGCTGCTTCCATATTGGATTGTTTGTCTTTTCCTTATTGATTTGTATGACTTTTTACTATGTTCTGCATATTAATTCTTCATCAGTTATACAGGTTGCATAAGAATAGACTAGAAGATGCTGCGCAGTGAGCATTTCAAAGGGCGTCAGGTTAAAAAGCTGCTGTCTGAGATAATTAGTGAGCTCTTCCTGGCTATCCTGTGTTCCTGTCTCCTTGTCTCTGCTCCCCATTAGGGATCTGGGCGTCCACTCCCAATTAGAGTTTGACATTGTCCTTCTTCAACTGATGGTGTTCATCGTTGAACTTCTCGATCTCCCACATCCCAGGAAACCCCCACCTCCCTGCCTCTGGGGTCAGAAACCATGGCCTGTGCCTGCCCAGGAGAAGTACAACAGTGCCCTTTTCCCTCTCTGCCCTGTTCAAGTCTCCACTTTCCCAAGTACCCTTCCCAAGTATGAAATACAAAAAGCTGCATCTCTGGAATATTAATAAATGTTGTAAGCAAACAAGGCTGGTGACATAAATGTGCCAAACACTTGGTTGAACGAAATTGAATCCCTTTGCTCACTGTAGGTCTTTTTATTTATTTATTTCCTCAGAGCCTTTGCTATGCCAACCTGCCAGGGAACTTCCAAGAGGGGATTGAATTAGTACATTTCCCAAATGCATTCCACAAGATAGGACCTTCTCCCTAGAGCATCTTGCAAGACCCCCTCAGCAAGGAAGATGCTTTAGGTCATTTTGCTTGTAGCTCAAGGATACAGTTTGACAGCATGCTCTCCCTGGAATAGCGTTAGGGCACTGCATGCAGTAGATGGTACTTGATGAGAGAGAGATGCAGAATGCTATCAGGATACATGTGTGCATTGAGGTGGGGCCTCCCAGGACAATGCTATTTGCAAATTTTCAGCCCTGAGTCTGATGAGTTATGTGACCCTGGGCAGCTCCCAACCCTACCTCCAGGGGGTTGATTGTCCATACTATAGCAGAAATGCTAAAACCTGATGTTCAGGAACTTTGAAGAAAACTGAAAGAGATAAGAGACACATTAGCATACAGCGGGTCCTCGATGTGTTAAAACAATAATATCTGTTTGTGGTTTGAGACTTGGCATATTGTGAAATGTCTGAAAAAACCATAACCTCAAGTGTTCTCTGATGCCCGAAGCCATTCATTTTTCAGAGAGACAGAGAGCACTTAATATGGAAATATGTTAGGAGGAAGGGAACGCAGAAGCTGCCTTCCTCCCTCTTGGCTGCTTCCTCTGGGCTTCCTGTCAGTTCCTGATGCTGTGGGCAGTACCCTAGCCCAGCAGGAGCAGTTCCTTCCTGCACAGCTGATTACACTCTGCAGTTTTTCACCATTTGCAGAAAGTCCCATTGCACCTCTTCGAGGTGCTTGAACACAGCCTCCTCAGAGGTGATGGGGCCCCTCCCCAAAACTTCAGGATCACAGCTTTTTCTCTGCATTCTCCCAGCCCATTGGGTAGTAGCTACTTCCTGTAGTTGTTCGAACTATGATACTTCATGGTTCTATTCACCTACGGAGTTATCAGTTTTATTCCTCGAAGACCATTTTTTTAATACTAAATTTTCTCATTTTCTCTGTTTAGATAGCTGGTACTAGAGTTTGGATTTTGAATGTCTCCCAGAGATCCATGTGTTGAAGGCTTGGTGCCCAATCTGTGGTATTAATGGGAGGCAGTAGAACCTTTAAGAGGTGGAGCCTAATGGGAGGCAGTTAGGTTATTTGGAATGTGCCCTTAAAGGAGATTTTAATACCCTGGGCCCTTCCTATCTCTCCTAATTTCCTGGCTACCACGACGTGAGCAGCTTCCTCTGTCACATGCTTCATCGTGGTATACTACCTCACCACAGACCACAAAGCAATGGGGCTAATTCTCCATGGACTGAAAACTTCAATACAGTGAGCCAACATAAACCTTCCTTTCATTTAAGTAGATTATCTTAGATATTTTGTCATAGTGATGGAAAGCTGACTAACAGAATTAGGTTGGTTTCTGATTGGACTTTCACTGATAAGGGGAACACGTAAGAACAGAAATAGGGGATGAAGGATGAATTTAAAGGAAGCATGAAGGTTATCAGTCTTCTAAATCCATGTCTTATGGTCATCTTTGGCATGCTCAGCTCCAGCCTGTCCAGGGCTTGGTTGACCTGCATTGGGCCTTCTGGTAGAAATTGAACATTCAGCATGTGATGTTTCCCCCCAAGCACAATAACCCACTTACCATAGATTAGCTTATTAATCATGACACATCTTTTCTGTTTCCTCATGGGATTGGCTGCTCAAATGTGTTTTTCTTTAAGGTGATGGAAAGTCATCAGAAATTCATTAAAGTGTTCTTATGATGTTGATTACTGTTATAATGATTATTACATTGTTGTAGTAGGTTATAGATATTAACACTGTCTCTTTCATAGGACTCTGTTAATCAGCCACACGCGCTTGCAGAGGTTACTAAGCTGAGGAATTTGGTGTTTGAATCTACTTGTTTCATGATCTCAGATGGACTTTCTAAGGACTTTCCTAGTGCAGGGCTCAAGAGTGAGAAATCAGACAGCATGGTTCACTTTTTACTTACAGTGGGAAACTAGACCATTCACTTAACTTTCCTGTTTTTGGAATTCCCACTTCTGAACGAGGGATATTAATAAACACCTTCTCATAGCTTGTTGGTAGATTAAATAAGATAACAGAGCTTAGCACATTATCTTGGGGCACCCAGTCTCTAGCATTGCTTCATAAACAGTATCAGATGCTACAAATTTTCAGCCTCAGAGTGCTTCCTTCTGTCCCATTCACAACTTCTGCTGCTGACATCTCTTAGAGCAGGTGTCTAGGAAAATGAAGTAAACAGATTTCATCTTTATGTGTCAGTATGATCCAGAACTACTCCTTAGTAGGTGTTTCATAAACATTCATTGAAGGAATGAATCTATTGCCTGGCTCACAGGTTTTGGGATCATAAAGAATGGAGCTTGAATCCATGATCCAGTGCTATATGAACTAGCCAAGATACTGAATCTCCATTGGCCCTCACATTTCTCATCTGTAAACAAGGACAATGAATGGAGTGCATACTCAACAAAAATCTCTGGGAAGCTTTGTAAGACACATTTTCCCCAGACCTGACCCCAGAGACTCTGACTCAGTAGGTTTGGGATGAACTCTGATTATTATATCCCAATGAGCTCTTGAGGGACTGTAAGAGTGGTCATGCAGGTGACCTGGAGTACATTTTGGAAAATGTTGTATTGTGTTGTCATTGTGAGGCCCTAATATGGTTGCATATACAATGCCCCTGGCTGGAGTTCAATGGAGTTGAACTTCTGCCCCTTCATCCATTGGGACATTCTTTGTAGTGGGATATGTTCTGGATTTTTCTTCAGGAAGTTTGGGCTTGAACGTCAGACTTGTCAAAAGCCAGTTGTGAGAGATTAAACACATGGCTTAACTTTTTTGGGTGTCCCTTTTTTCTTACGTGTATTTTCAAGTTGGAAAGCAACTTTTAAGAGTATCAGATATTATATGAGAAATACACCTGTAAGCCAGATAATGTCTTTTAAATGCTACATTTTAAAATTTTTGTGTTTATTCATTTTTTGCAATAATCCTCTCAAAGCATATTGTTAATCCTCAATAAGGAATAATTTTTCCCAAATAAAGAATCATTTATAAGGAGTATTGGAATTAAGTCAGCCCAATTAAGTGATTAAGGGACCACTGTAATCCACAAAGCCAGCACTGTAAAAGAGCATGGGTACTGGCAACCACCATGCCTCCTTAGGTGACAGGTGTGGGGCTGGGGAACAGGCGATGTGACTTGCCGGGTTCCCTAGAACTGTCTGGGCCGATTGAGTTCTCTTCCCTTGTCTCTGCTCAGTGCTCCTTCCCCTGTCAAATGCTCACTTTGGTCCACATCATTGACTCCCCAAGTCTCTTTTTCCCCTACTCTCTAGGGTGGAGTCAGGAAGTATTTCACAGCTGTCTCTATTGCCACCTCCCCATTTCGATTGTGATGAAAAAAAATCCCATTTCCAGAGATCATATCCTGGGAACTGTCTGTGATTTGAAAACAGCTGATGATGGGGAGAAGCCACGGTTTCTGAGTCAGAGAGTAAAGCTTGAAACTGCCCTACAAGCTTCCTGTCCTTGGTAAATCCCAGCAGCCTCTGACCCTTACTCTTTCTCAACTGGCAAAGGTAATAAAAAAACATTTCCTTTCTTGGTTGACATGACAAAAAAAATGGGAGCGAGGAGTGGAAGACAGGCATTTATTAACCACCTACTGTGTTCCTTACCTATGTGGTCCCATAGGATTCCTATTCAAGTCATGCTGTTTAGGTTATAACTGTCATCATTCCACTAAAGTCTAAGTACCATGAATGAAGGCATGTGTGTCCCCTTCATTCCCTAGAGTACTTCCAACACCTTCAACACGATGGATATGCAGCCATGTTTTCTCCCATTGGACAGGAATGGATTCTACTGGAAAGGAGGACCCTAAGAATATCAGCAACCTTCTAAAGCCAGTATAGCCTGCAAATGGGAGCAGGAACCAGACCCCAATCTGCCTGATTCTGAAGCCCTGACCACACACACTCATGCCCATAGGTGGCATGGCTCTCCAGTCAGGGACAGGTTGGGTATCACTGACCTGCAAGGACCCGGATGCTGATGGGTAGCGCCTTTCTTTGCTCTTCTTTTCTCCTTCTCTCCTCATTCTCCCTCAGAATTTACAATCACCTCATTAAAATGCAATTGCATGATTCATCAACATTATTGGAAAAAGCGGTTAGATACAATAAAGAGGAAAAATTAGTATTTGTGAAGACAAGTAATATTGAGCTTTCTACCTCATCAAGGGGCTAAGTGCACACATGTTAGCTGTATCACCCCGACTGCCAGAAATCCCCTGGGAGTGAGTTTGGGTTTTATTTCTCTCTCTCTCTCTCTGCAGTCTCTTATATGATCCATGATCTTTACATTTTGCCCACAGTCCTGAAAGCTAATGGCATCATTTTCATGCATGGACACGGGCCTGCCAGCTGACAGTGGTTAGCAATTCTTATTACAAATATATCTTCTAATTCCCGAGCTAGAATTGTAAAGCTTTTCTATAGTGACACTGAACCAAAATATCGAAATTGCTGAAGCCTTTAAAGAAAGCAGCAGCAAAAGGTTGTGGAACGCCTGCTCAGTCATGCTGTGGAGAGGTGCTCTGGAACACACATGGGATGCCTGCCCGAGTTCCCTTGTCACCTCATATCACCCGGGAGCTCACACTCCAAACTTCCAGTGCCTTTGGCAGGATTGGGCAGAGAGAGAGAGAGAGAGAGAAAGACAAAAGAAAAACAGAGAGAAAGCAAGGGTGGAGAGCGAGTGGTCTCTTTGAAAAGAAACTTCTGCAGTTTTGATGTTTGCCACTATCTGAACATGGAGAAGATTCTTTGTAGTTTGGAAATGGAAATGATAAAACGGGATGTGGGTCAGATAGGACCTTGGGGCCTCCCTGACTCCCCAGATGCTGGGGATGCAACCTAGGGCCTCATGCATGCAAGGCATACACTCTACCAGTGGGGTACATCTCCAACTCCAGGCCTCTTGAAAGCATTCTCCTCCCGTCCCCTGGCCCTATTGACTTTGACTCATTCTGTAAGATACTGTTCAACAGCTTACTGTCCGTATTCCCAGTGGGGGTACACTTTCTTGCTTCCCTCTAGCCCCAGGCTGGCGAATGTTGTCTCATTTGGGCTTCTACTACCCGCCCCCCATATTTCTATCACAGAAATGTACAGCCATTGTGTTAGCTCACATCACCACAAGACAAATGAGTATTGTACAATAGAATATTTTGAGAAAGATCATATTCACATAACTTATAACAATGTCATTATAATTGTCTTATTTATTGTAACTATCTTATTACGTTTAATTTGTGAATTAAACTTCATCATAAGCATGTACGTATAGGAAAAAATAGTATGTATAGGGTTTGGTGTTACATATGGTCTCAGGCTTCCATTGGAGATATTGGAACATATAGCCTAGGCATATAGAGGGACAGCTGTGTTAGTGTCAAGGAAACTGGTTGACATGCTTGGGTGACACTTCTGTCATGGATTATATGTGACAGATCAGCAAGCACCTGCCTGAGTGCCAACTCCCACTTTCTTCCATCCCAGTGTTCTGGAGTGAGGTTGGGCACTGGGTAGCTTCGTCCCCCAGGATTACATGAGATTGGCAGGGGCCAACAGAAATGGGTTGAGTTGCTGGCATCAGGGAAAAGGGAGGATCTTTGAGAAATCAGAACCAACAGACGTGCATCACAAGGCCAAACTCTGCTTAATAAATGAATTTGCCAGTAAATGAATGAATGTTGGTGGTTTAGTGCCAACAGTCTTGGCTTGGCAAAAGAGAGAATTAAGTTCATGACTTAATGTCGCTTAATGTGGGTGACTTTGTGCCTTTTCACTTGGCCTCTCTAGGCCTGGTATCCCTCCCTAGCTATAGAATTTTCTGGTCGGATTAGAAGATCTCCCAGGCCCCTTCCAACTTTACATTTCTCTTATCTCACGCTGCTGCTCATTAAGAAAGACTTGTAAGTTAATTGAAACAGGACTCCTTGGCGGGCTCTGGAGGGAACAGTATGGATATCTATAGGTTAAATAGAAGGGAGGGTAATGATAGGCTATCATATTATGGAAGAGTAATTCAGAAAATGAAAAATAAATAAGACTAGCCATCCTCCTTGGGCAGTGCTGTGCTCTCTCCAGGGAAGCCGACAGATGGGAAGGGACATTCCGTTGACAGTGGGAGGGTCAGCTTGTGTGGCAGGAAAGATGAACTGGGGCTATTGGGGACAAGGATAAGCAGACAAAGCACACATTTGTTACCTCACTTAGGAATTAAGTTGCCCTTAGAAAGGTTTGGGCGGTACATGCCACTGTGTGCTTGCCTGGGGTCAGGGATGGGGGCAATCTGAAGATGGAGAGACTTCTGTGGCCAGGCAGGAGAGGTCAGAGGGCCAGGCAGCCCCAGCATGAGGGGGGGCTATAGTCCAAAGCAGAGAGGCTTGCTCCTCTCTCCCCTTCCTGCCTCCCAGCTACCCCAAGAGGCCTTTAATGCCCCAGGAGAGCCACAGGGCTAAGGATCTTCCTCTCTCTGTTGCCCCCACAGGCCCTGTCCGGTTTGTTCCTCCCTTCATGTGACTCAGCTGGCTCCTCCCTACGAGGCCCGCCTTATCCCTCTGATCTCTAAATCCTGCAGTGGCTGCTGCCTGGCCCCTGAGGAGAGCTTCCCCATCTGGGCCTGGCCACTTGCCCTGCCCTTAGCATCACTGTGTGAGGTCCTCTCAGCCTGGAAAGGTTTATGATATCCCCTTCCCCTACTCTGGAGAATGGAAGGATCTGAGGGCCGAAAATCAGGATGTGTGGGCTGGAGTGCAGCTCCTTCTGTCTGCAGTCATCCCTCCCATAGGACCCCAACTGCTTTTATCTCCCACCTCCCATTGTGCACATGACAACCTCAGAGAGCCCGCCATCAAGGGCCCTTAATAGACACCATTCTTCCTATTATATCCCAGGGGAAGCCTTTCACATTCTCATCTGTTCACTCGCTCAACGTGCAGGGAGCATTCATTGAGAACCTACTGTGCACCTGGAATGTCTTGGTGCTTCCCAAACACCTGAACAGTGAAGAACAAGCCAGGCATGGCCTCCCTCAACACAGTGCTCATGTTCCATGGGCAAAATCAAACATAAAAATGAGAACAGATAATGCCAAGGGGTGTGGGCTGATAGGGGCATTCAAGACCCAGGGGAGGAACCCAGCTGAAACCCACCCTGAGCACAGGTTCTTAGGCTGCAAGACAGAAGAAGGTATCAGATTTCTCTGGTAAAGGAGTGGGTGTTCAAGGGTGGAGATGAGAGGGAGGGAGGAGAGTTGGAAATTGTCCAGGCATAAAGAACAGACCCTGGGAAGGCTTGGAGGTCAAGGTGAACATTTTTTTTCCCCTCATTTTGTTCCCAGAGGGAATATACCTTTATTTTTCAAGATTCAGCTAATCCTGGGATCTGGCTTCTTCTCATACCCATAGTACCTCCAAGGAAGAGCTTTTACCACTCTCTGCAGTGGGCCTGGTCCCTTTGATGGACAGAGACCATCTCATCCTTGACATCCAAACGATAATCAACTCTCTGCAGGTGTTGCCGCCCTCTCCCAACCCCCAGTTTTTATGTGCACGCCTGCCAGGCAAGCGCTGTTAACACTGAACTATCCCTCCAGTCTAGAGTAGGTGCTGTTGACTTCTGCTCAGTGGATAGATGGGTGGGAGGATGGATAAAGGTAAGCAAATGAAAGAAAGGGGCTCTAGGCATGATCTGAGTCTTGAGACTTCCTGAGTGTGTCCCATCTGCCCAATCCCTTCCAGAAACAGCACTTCTGGAAATCTCCAGAAGGCTGATTGATTCATCCTCATCTTAGGCTGTGAAGAACTCCCTTTTCTCCAAGAAATCAAACTAACCCTCCAATGTTGGGTGTGTTTGTGTTTCCTGCAAGCTAAGGCCCAGCTTTCGAGAAGTAATCAATTCCAATTGATTGGCAAAATCCAGCTTGCCTTCTCTGGGCCAGCTCTCAATGGTAAAGTTCATTAAAAGCAGGCCTCTGGCAAGTCTGACACCTCTTGGTGCTGCAGTAATCAGGGCTTCATTATGCCAAGTAGCAGAATCTGCCCTAAAGAGTCCCTGGCACAGTTTTACGGGGACTTGCCCATCTGCAGCAGCATTTTTTTGTAAATGAGTAATTTGACCATGATAAAAATCCAGGAGGAGCTTTTTGAGCTTGGCCAGTGAAGGGCTGGGAGAGAACTTGTTGGGAGAAGAGGAAGTTCTTTGCCTCTGGTGGTGTGGGGACACTTCCTGCCTCTTTCTCCTCCCTGTGCCAATGTACTCTCTGTGTCAGAGCGAGTTCTCTTGGAATGGCCATCAGAAATGTGCTTCAAGCTGGGCGCGGTGGCGCACGCCTGTAATCCCAGCACTTTGGAAAGCTGAGACAGGAGAATCGCAAGTTCAAAGCCAGCCTCAGCAATAGCGAGGCGCTAAGCAACTCAGTGAGACCCTGTCTCTACATAAAACACAAAATAGGGCTGGGGATGTGGCTCAGTGGTCAAGTGCCCCTGAGTTCAATCCCCAGTACCAAGAAAAAAAAAATGTGCTTCAGCTCCTGGCAAGCAAAGGGTGCCGGGAGCCCTGTGGCCCTTCCGAGGGGAGGGACACATGTCTTCTCCCCAGTTGTTTTCTTTCAGAGACTCCAAGGACTGGAGCCAGGAAGGTGTAAATTTCTTTCTGAATCTGCACAGGGCAGCAACTTCTGGAATTCATCAACTCTGGAAGCAACTGGCACAGGGCCCCCCGAGCAAACACTCTTGTCCAAAAGCAAGAGTCTAATTTTAACTAATATTTATGGGGTGCCTGTCATGTGCCAAGCACTGTGTTGGGCTGTAATGTGTAGAAGCACTCTTAGCCTTTCTATAGCAACCACCAGAGCCAGAGGTCATTGATACCATGATTTTAAAACAAAGCTTAGTTATTTAAAAAAGAAAATTGGAAATGTTCACATGGAAGTTCTAAAAGGTCACACAAAATAAGTATTACAAGAATTTTTTTTTTTAAGATGTAGGGCTCAGGGGTTGAGAGGAAGTTTAAATTTTTACTTAACATTGTAAACATGTCACTCACAAATTTAAAGGTTGGTTATTAAAATGTTTATTATGGAAATTTTGAAAAATAAAGGTAAGAAAGAAAAAAGTACCACCAATTAGACATGATTAACATTTCTATTTTTAGCCAAGAACCCATGTGAATCTAGATAAATGGTGAGCTGAGATTTTGGCTGAGGTTTAGTAGTGGTTTCTGCCCTGCCAGGGTTTCTGAAGGCGTGTTGTACATATAACCCTTGGTCCTAAGAGGATTTCTGTTAGAAGGAATGAAAGAGTCCCTGCTCAGATGAGCCGGAATATGCTGGGCTCCAAGTCTTACATAATTGACAATTCACAGTCAACTTGCTGACAGTTCTTATTTGTTTATGAAAAGCCTGAGAAATCCTAGAAACTTACATGAACAAAGAACACTCATGACCTCTGCTTCCTTCAAATCTCCCATCGAACCTGCACCTACCAAACTCATTGTGGAAAATATAAGCTGCTTCTTGTCTGTTGAGTCACTTCCTTCTGCCTGAGTGTCTGGAGCTGGTATGGGAAGGTGGAGTCCCACCATGGAGGCAAGGAAGAAGTGACTGATGGGAGGGAGATCGTGGGAATCTTGCTGGCTGATGGCCTCCCTTTTTATTTATTTTTTAACAGATGAAGTAGAAGAGAAGTGAGAGACCTCATCTGTGTAACAGAGGAAGCAAATGACAAGATGAGGATTTGAATCCAAACCTCAAGAGAAAAACTGGGGGCTCCTACCAGATGTGGCTACCTGTGGAAGTCTTGCTGGGGCTGAGTTTCTGCCACCAGGCAGGGTCTGATGCCTGGAGAGGATCCCACTGGCTCTGGTATGAGAGGATCTTCCAGCTGAGTGCAATTATAAACACCAAGCTGGCTTGTTTTGCTTTTAGATACAGAGTAGAAGTTGTCTCTGGACTTCACGGATGGCTGGGGCTGCTTCTGCCCAGTGTCCTAGTAGCCTTCACTTTTTACATAGCATATTAAGGCGGGCCCCAGAAGACTGACAGGTCCTGGAGTATCCTGTGTGCAGTCTCTGTGCGCAGGGTTCCCTCTCTCAGTCTGCCCTTTGATCTGATCTCAAGGAGTGTGTGATTTCTACTCTTTCACATTCCAGAGAAAACCTATATTGCATTTTCATAGATGAGAATCCAGGGCCCAGAACCCACACCCCATCTTCCAGGAAACTTGTCTGCAACCCATCACTGACCAAGGTCTTCCAATTCCCAGGGATTTTAACTACCTGCAGGATTAGAAATCTCATACATTCATGGATTTGTTTTCCTGTCTTTCACTGAGCATAATAAACTGGAGGCCAAGAGGCATCTAGATATAGAGATCCCAAGGTAGTAGATATCTAGTTAGGGATAGTATATAAAATAGCTCAATGAGCTAGAGGTACTCATAGTATAAATTTGAGGAATTGGAAGGCTCAGAAGAACCCTCCAGAGTAGAGACAATGGAGATGAATTTTGAAGGATACTGAAGGGTTAATATGATGGAGGTAAGCTCCTTGGGTTTCACTACAGTAAACAGCCTAGCCAAGGCGGGGGCTGCACCTATGGGTGAAATAGGAGTTCAGATCCCAAGGCATGGCCTGAATTTGAGGCAGAGGTAGTAGATGCTGCTTGAGGAACAGACAGGAGTCAGATTCTGAGGGATGGCATAAATCAATGCCCTTGTAGAAAAGTCCCTCCCTCTGCAGTGTGAAAGGATGGATTGGGGACCCCTAGGGAACAGAACAGTGAGAACCTGGCAGGAGACAGCTACCCCAGTCCAGGTGATGCCTGAGACCAGTGGGATGGCAAAGGGACTACCCAAGGCAGCTGCCTGAAGGGAGGGGGAGGAGGTTCTGTTCAGATGTTGGATACAGGGAAGGAAGGTCAGGTAGACATTCACGTCTCTAACCTGCTCAGCTGCAGAATGCAGATCAGTCTCAATTCCATGTGAGGTTATTCCTTCCACTAAGAGTGAGTCATTAAAGGCACAACTAGATGTGGTTGGATAGATAGACTTTAGAAGTCTTTCCCCCATACATTCAATCCACAGTCTTTAGACCACGTCTCAAAGTGCAGTGTGCCCAGGGCGGGATGGCAGGGTTGGCCCACACTGGGCGTGGAGAAGACAGTGCAGTATATGTACAGAATTTAACACCAGTAGCTGGAGGGAATAATCTCACCACAAAAACATCCTCTGTTTGGGGGTTTGAATGCTCAGCCTCCAGCTAATTTACACCAATACCATTTAGAGGCCTTGGGTTTTTACTACAGGAAGCCCTGGAAGTGGCTTCCTTGAGCAGGCTGCTAGGTCTGGATTTGAGAGCACCCCACACCTGGCCTGGATCTTTAGACTCCAGAACAAATCACCTTACAGAATGGGGAGGGCTTCACATTTTCTCGCCAGCAAATCTTCCTGTGTCTTATTGTCTGGGCCTCTAGCCAGGAGGAGGCTCATGCAGGGAAAGCACTTTCTAGGCCCTAAATAAACCTCATAAGTCATGCAAATGTTCCCCGAAGGAGCCTGTGATGTTTGGCCTTTCTCTGGGGCAGCCACACTTATTCCTAGGGAACAAACAAAGCATATCTCCTGTGGGTGCTGTGTCGGGGGCCTCTGGGTATTAAGGCTCTAAATAAAGCTTCCTGGTGAATGTTGGGGGGTTGGGAGCAACTGAGGCAAACTTTCCAGAAAGTATCTTTGGAGGTACTTCTTCAAGGTCAAAGGCAGAACATGGCTGACCCTGACCACAGCAGAGACCAGGGCTCTTTTTGAACAGGGCTCTCAGGGTTGAGTCTACATCACCAAAGGGAGCTGCCAGCAGCATCCATGGCAACGGCAGGACTGCTGGTGGCTGGCCTCATTTTTGCCTCAACTCTCATAAGTAGATTTTGAGGTCTGCATTTGGGGAGGGGATGATGGTGGCATGAGGATGGACCACGGACACCTAGACACCACACCTCACACTGTGACACAGCACCCACAGGAACAACATTTTGAATGCTCCTCTTGAATTATTGTGGCTGCCCCAGAGAAAGGTCAAGTTCCTACTTCCACTCTAGGCTTTGCAATTGTCAAGTGCTGAGTGAGAGGCTGGAAATGTAACAGTTGAGTGCTAGTCAACTTTTGCTACTATACAAATACCTGATATAATCACCTTATAAGGACAGAAGGTTTATTTTAGCGCATAGCTTTGGGGATCCCGGTTCATGATCAGATGGGTCTGTTGCATCCAGGGCTCTGAAGGTGGGCTGGGGAGGCAACACATCGTGGCAGCAGAGAGCAGCAGAGCAAACCATTCACCTCAGTGCTGGGGCCTAAAAAACGGAGGCGGCAGGGACTGGGCTTCCTACATCCCCTTCAAAGGCAGGCTCTCCGTAACTGGAAGCCCTCCCCCTGGGCTCCACCTCGAACAGGTTCAACCATCTCCCAACAGGGCCAAGCTGGGGACCAAGGTTTTAACACATGGGCCTCTAGGGGACATTTCAGATCCAAGCTGTAGCAGTCTGTTATCTGCAGAGGTGGGATTTGCCTCCGACGGCTGAAGACACATCACCCTGGGTTACCTGGTTTTTGGTGGTATTCTTTCCAATGGCTCAGCTCTTTCAAGTCAGTCAAATGCCAGGGGTCTCTATCCCCCCAACTCCATATTTACACACATTTGTTTAACCTGGGCAAAGCTTTAGGTAAAAATGGTGTCTTGTGGTTCCTTCAATTTTTGTGCCCTGATGACCAGTGAGAGCAGATCATCTCTGACATGCATTGGCTGTCTATGCTTTTGTTTCTGTGAATTGCCAATATGGAGCTTTAAGTCATTATTCTGGTGGTGTGTTTAGTCTCTTACCTATTGATCAGTAGACATTTTATATATTCCCATCATTAATCTTTGGTCTGCAATATATTTTACAAATATTTTTCACTTAACTTTGTAATCCAATATTTTGTCCTTCCCTTTCGCAGTATTTATGTTTAAAAAGACCTGATTTTACTCAATATTATAAATGTATTTCTCCTTTTCCAATCATTCAATATGTTTACTTGTTTAGTATCTGTGACTTTAATAATTCTGGAACTTATTTTTATGAATGATGTCAGGTAGAGGGTAGGTGGAAATCTATTTAGATATGGCAAATGAATAACCATTTGTTCTGAAATCATTTATCGAATTGTCCAACATTTCTCAATTGATTTGAAATGCATCCTTAGTCACAGAGCGTATTTCTACATGTGTTTTTATATATGTAAATGTAAGCATGCATAGCACACACAACTATGTATTTCTGTATTTGGATTCTCTCCACATAAATTATGATTGTAATTATTGTTGTTGTTGTTGTTATTTTGTTCCAGAGATTGAACTCAGAGGTGCTTAACCACTGAGCTACATTCCTAAACCGTTTTTATTTATTTATTTTATTTTGAGACAAGTTCTTGCTAAGTTGTTTAAAGCCTTGCTAAGTTTCTGAGGCTAGCTTTCAAACTTGAGATCCTGCTGCCACAGCCTCTTGAGCTGCTGGGATTATCTCCACATAATTTTATTAGCAACATGTATGGTGGGAGGGTGAAGGAGAGACGCCAGTTTTGATACCATTTTTGAGGTCTCTGCATTAATCAATAGCAGTATAACAAACTTGGCTAAGTCTATAGTGCCTAGTACATACTTAGCAAATACATACCTTCCGGCTGTTATCCGAAGTCCTTTTCATTTGGGAATTCTCATTGCCTAGGGAGTGGGCAGACAGGATGCTTTAAAAATTGAGAGACATCTAATTAGCATCTAAATCCTGGATTGCATCTGAAAGAAAGAGAATGGCATGAATAAAAAAACTGGTGATATCCAAATACAGCCAGTAATTTAGCTAACAGTTTTGCACCAGTGTTAATGTCTTCATTTTGACGGATCCACCATGATTATGGAAGATGAGAGCATTAGGGGAAGCTGGATGAAGGGTCTATGGGAACTCCATGTACACTTTTTTCAACGTTTCGGAAAATCTAAAATCATTCAGAGATAAAAAGTTGATTTAATCATGTTAAAATTAGCATGCAAAGTTAATGAGACAATGGATATGCAATCGTAAGCTCCTCCAGGCACCGTGCTGGTGTCTAAGAGAGTGGGAGCATGTGGAGTGTGTGGCTTCAGCAAGTATCATGAGTGGTTTGGTTCGTGTTCCTTCAAATGGAAGAAGGAGTTGCAAGATGAGACTCTTTCCACCCTTTGGAGGTAGGATTATTTGCTCTATTAGGAAATCCCCAGACTCAGAATTCTCCATGCATCTGCAAATTTCACACTCAATAAATGCTTAATGAGTTCTGCCTTCAAGCAGGCATAAGCCATCAAGTTGTTATGCTGCAAGCGCACAGAGCTGGGCTCAGAAGAAAACGGTTAGAATTGCACATCAACAAATGGTCTAGCTGTTGTTCTTTGGCATTTGGATTCCTGAAGTCTCAATTTGCTCATCTGTATAATGGGGATTAGAAATTTGTGGTTGCCAAAGAATCTCAACCCCTTCAGCTGTCCTATAAACCATGGAGCCAAAAAACATGTTCCGTGTAATTACCGAGAACATGGACAGGTTTCTGTTCAAAGTTACTTGAGAACATTGTTTGGAATTTGGGGGCGGGGAGAGTTCTCACTAAAAGAATATAAATGTTACATAGCTCTTTAAGCCAAAACCCACTAACTTGTTTAACTTACAAGGAAATAGTGATGGTAGATATTAACTACTATTTGTAATGATGTTTTCTTAGAGAAAATAAATTTTGAATTCTAAAAAAATAAAAAAAAGAAAGAAAGAAAGAAAGAAATTTGTGGTGGCCACAGCTTCTGTGACAATTGAATGTGGAAATGTGAATGGGAAACCTTCCTCACCCAACCTGGCATGTTGTCAGTGCTCAATGAACACATCCTTCTCCCCATTCTTGCACGTTTTAACTCTCATTCAAATGAATATGGCTGTGCAGTAACCCTGGTTAACAGTCAGCATCTCATTTAGTCCCTTGCTGTCATTTTCCAAACTGTCATATCACTCAGCGCTTACGTTTCTTTTCAGATGCTGAGGACAGTAAAGCAGGCAAGATGCTTTTGCAGTAATGTGAAATGTGATTTTTCCAGGATGCTATTGCATGGGGAGGACATCTGAGTTGAAAGGAATTTTTAGTAGGCTCACTGTCACAAATAGGATAACAGGAAATAAAACAAATACAACTCAGGCAGTAGACCAGCAGTGTCAAATTTCTTAAAAAGCAGGCGCTCAGTCCTGGCAGAGGTTTGAAGATAGGCACCAGTCTGTGTGCAAAGCAAAGAGGTAAAAGCAGGAGCTTTGGCAGGGCCATGGATCACACAGCTCAGAGAGAGGTACCATCTGCGCATACTGCCAACCAAAGGCATTTCCTGGAGTTGTGCAAAGTGCCGCCTCCGGAGGGCGCTAAATGGCCTCAGTGCCACCTCCTGGTTCCATGGGGCACCTCCACTAAATTATTTAATCCCTCTAGGCTTGACATCTCTGCCTGTGAAATGGGGGCAGGATTCAACAGATCATTAAGATCTAGCATCCCATGCAACATAACTTTTTAACGAACTTTCATTAAAGTAAGTTGCACAGGCTATTTTGCTAGGGGTCAAATTCCGAGAGAGGAGTGTTTAGAAAGCCCAATGCTTTAATGATGTTCTGCTTCTCAGGCCAAATGCTCTGCACATGGGTATGAGCTTTATGATTTTGCTTTATATCTTGCCTATACTTCATGTATATTTCATTATGTATAAAGTATTACATATTTTAAAGAAACCCAAGGCAACCCCTCTGAAAGCAAGTTTATGTTAAGAAGTTTATTGAATGGGGAAAAAAAGAAAGAAAGAAACAGATTCTCAATCAGCAGATGCAGAGGCAGCAAAGACACAGAAACTCCACTCAACATTCAGCATCAGGACCCATTTCATTCACACCCAGGCATGGCAGGCTGCGGGATGGATTTCTAGGTCCCCCTCTCCCACCTTGGCTCAGCCTATCCTTCAGATTTTTGCTCTGTTCCTAGTCTGCTTCTGTCACTCTGGCCCTGGGTCCAGGGGCAGGGATATTACTTTCACAGGAAGATCACAGATTTTTTTTCCCTCTTAGCTTTTACATCTAAGAGGTAGGAGCAACAAATCCTCTCCTTTAAGCATCTTTTTGCATCTGAAACTCCCAAACCATCTCTCTCTCTATTATGTGTTACTGTTTCATATGGTCTTGCTATCAGTATAACATCCCAGCACGAGGCTCTCAACAAATGTTCGACCACACTTCTCTTTCCTTGACATGTTTACCTTAGTTTTCCTGTCCCAAAATGGGGACCACAGTAACTACCTTACAAGGGCATTGTGACAATCCCAGGTCACCTTCAGCATGGGAACCAGTATAGATAGGGTTGTGCAAAGTTGTTGAGGCTAGCCTCAAATTTGTGATCATCTTGCCTCATCCTCCTGAGTTGCTGGGATTACAAGTGTGTACCACTGATCCTAGCCCAGTGTGGGTTTAAATGCTCTTACAGTCTTGGAGCATCTGCCCACTTAGCTTTCTGATGGCCCTGTGCCCCTCGTTGGTTCCAGAGTCATTGCTCAAGAGGGGTGCAGGTTCAGCAGTCCCCACCATGGCTCGGCCACATTTATTTGCAGACCCCTCTGCTCCATGGACTTGGCTGCTTGGCTTCCAGGTGAAGCCTGAGTACACCGACAGAAAAAAGTGCCCTAGGGAATCTGTCATTCATGGGCCAGCGGATCACAAGGAGGTCACGACCTCTTTCTTTTTCTTCCTCTCACAGCTGAGGGCAGCTCCTGTCCCTGGCCACTGCAGCCACAGCCAGAGAATTCTTCCTGCATCACGGCTGTGACACTTGGCACGACTTGCAACATATGGAAATCAGCTTCTGTCTGCCTTGTGGAGTGGTTTTCAGTTTTCAGGCCCCAGAAGGTGTCGGAATGCAGACAGGTCTCTCTCCTGCCCCAGAGAGCAGACTGTGTTCACAACACAGGTCTCAAATAACTTGTCAAAACTAGGAAAGAGAGAGCAGCAAGGAGCCACCTGGGGCTCCTGGCCTTAGGAAGCAGAGAATCCCTGAAGTGCCTTCAGGGTGAGAGAGAGTCAGCCGCCCTTTCAAGTTTCCTGTTGCCACCCTTTTATTGCCTGCAGGATGCCTTGCTAATTAGGTTGCTTTCCTTGTGGCTTGTCGTAGTCCTTTGATCTATTTGTTCCACCTGGGCCAAGTTTCAGTTGCCTGACCTTGGCCAAGTGACCTACCCACCCTGAACTACAATGCCTGCAGCGGGAAGAAAGGAGAAAATACTGCCCTGCTGAGTTATCTGGGAAGATGAGAGTTAATGCAGTTAATCGTAGGGGAGAAAAAACCAATTTCTTCTCTTCTGTCAATGAGTTCCTAGCTGGGACTCTCAGTAACAAAAGACAGGTTAATAAGAGAAAAACAAACAGATGTTTCAAAACATGCACACAGTCTGTGTACATGAGAGATAAAGGAAATGAATCAATCTGTAGAGTGATTCTCAAGGGATTGTCTGAGAGTTTAGGTTTAAATACCATCTTCCTCTGAAGCAAAGAAAGAAGGGTGTAGGGCAGGTTTGATTAAAACAATAGCCAGGAAAATCACCATGGAACAAAAATGAGGTATGTTTTGCAGGTTTAAGTTGGTGCCTTCTCCATTTATTAATAATCCCTAGTGATTTAGTCATCCTTTTCTTTCTGGGTGGAGAGAGTGACACCCTTACAAAAGATTTCCTTTGATCTAACAGAAGAGTAAATTCTCAGGGGTTCTCATGTGTCTGCACTTTCTCAAAATAACAGCTCAAAATAATTCATTTGCCCCCAAAACACATTTGGGGATGGCACATTTGATCTCCTATAGTAATATCTTGAGGTGGTGTCCTGAGCCCCATCAATGTGGAATTCCCAGTACCCTGCTGAAGACCCAGAATGTGTGAGTTACCCATGCAGTTGTTGCTTTTGTTGCACTGTTGTATACCCAGCACATGTAGCCTGCCTTTTAGGGCATTACATAGGTATCTGATGACTGTTTGATTATTGTCGTGTAGGTTCTAACATCTTAAACTGGGACGCTGGAAGGAGAAATTTGGAGATGGAATCTCTTTGCTGTTTTTCATCTTGAGACACATTTTCTCATTTTTAAGATACATGGCATTGGACTGGGGTTGTGGCGCAGTGGTAGCATGCTCGTCTAGCATGCGTGAGGCACTGGGTTCGATCCTCAGCACCATGTAAAAATAAAATAAAGATATTCTGTCTGCCTACAACTAAAAAAATAAATATTTAAAAAAAAAAGATTCATGGCATTAAAGAAATTCACTTATGATCCCTATCATTGAGGTAGCACCACATCTGTTTGCTGAGGAGGCTTTGGAGGCTGTGTCTCCTCCCTCCGTTCATCTCTTTATTGGCAACTCATTGCAAATGCATCCACCTGCTCTGTGGTTACAGTTCTTTTGGCAAATGCAATACAGAAAGCAAAAAAAAGTTGCACATCACCACGGCTGTGAATTTTCTTCTGATAGATGAGGTTAGACTGCACTTTACATACTTAAAAATATGTTTTTCCTAACTTGCTATCTCATAACAAAGGAAAAACCAAATCAAACCCTTATTAGCTTCAAAGAGAAATACTGATGTTTGGGGTCTCCCCTCCCTTTTTTCTTTTTCTTGCACTGGCAGGAGATTTAGTTTTGCTTAAAGGAAACACCAATGACGCTAATGAGACCGCAATGTCTTAATTTGCATATTAGATGAGATAAATATTGAGCTAATTAACACTTAGGATGAATTTTCATTGCTTGATGCAATTGTTTTACAGTGAAAGTAGTTCTTTGCTATGTACCCAGGAACGGAATGACTTGAAGGGAGACTCACTTCTCCACAAATACTGCAGGTCAAATAAAAATCCTCCCAGGAAATACTATGCAGGATTCTTATTTTAATTTACAATCAATCACGAATCTTCTTTCAAGTCAATCCTGATCCTATTGGCACGTGACACTAACAGAGGAAACATTGGTAGAGCAGAACAGAATGTGGGCTGAAAGGGGGCTGAAGCAGGGAAAGTTGTCCCATCTGGGGTTCTGGAGTAGACTTTAGAAAGGATGACCTGGGTTGGAACAGTTATTTGTTCTAGTAACAAACTGGCTATGTAATGGTACAATTCTGTAGCATATACTTGCTAAATCTCAGTAAGGTGAAATTCATTCAGAACCATCATGACAGGCACAGCGGTATTTGCATGGGAGAAACAGATCATGCTTAATTTCAAAGACAATAGGGACTAATCCCCAAGACACAGAGCGGTCAGTGGATGGGAAATTACTAAGTGGAAACATCAGAGGTAAGAAGAATTCTGGATCAACTAACTTAACAGGATTCTTGCTAAAGAAAGACCAAGGTGATCAGACTTCACGGAGGGGAGGAGGAGGACAGAGGATGAGGAAACTGATTAGATATCAAGAATGATCAGATATTAGGATAGGGTGTTATGATTTGGTTCTGAAATGTCCTCCCAGAAGCTCATGTGTTAGGCAATGTGGCAATGTTCAGAAGTGAAAAGATTGGATATTCAGGACTCTGACCTCAACAGGCATTAATTGAATTGATTTGATGAATTGATAATTTGAATGGATTTACTGGGAGGTGGTGAGAACATTAGGCAGGTGGGGTATGACTGGAGGAGGCATGTCACTGAGGCGTGGGGGCTCTATCTGTCCCTGGCGCTTCTCATATTTCTCTTTCTCTCTCTCTCTCTGTTTTTCAACTGCTAGAAGCTGAGCAGTTTTCATCTGTCATGCCCTTTTGCCATGATGTTTCTGCCCTGGTGTTGGCTGACCATGGACTGAACTTCTGAGAAACCATGAGTCAAAATAAATCTTTTCTCCTTTAAGTTGTTCTTGTCAGATATTTTGGTCACAGCCACAAAAAGCTGACTAACAGAGAAGTTTTGGCGAACCTGACTTAGCAGGATTCTTTGCTAAAACTAGATTTCATAAATACCTAGGATAAGGTGCAGGAGCCAGACTAAAGTCTGGTCAAGCCAAGAATCTTTATCAATACTTTGTCAAGACCAGTACCAGATAAAAATGCAGGGTTTCTTGTTGAAAAGTTAACTTTAGTAGAACATCATATCACGTTTGTAAGCAGGGCCCTGTTTGCTTGTAAATCTTTCATGCTCATGAAGCTAGTAGAATGTAAGCTTTGTAGGGGAAAAGAAAGGAGGAACAATTTTTAAAAAGGAAATAACATTTCCTGTTATTTCAATGAATTCAATGAATATAACTGGGTTTAAGGGGAATTAACTGAGAAAACCAAATGCTCAGCACCTGGCGGGCCGGGGCTCACCTGCGCTCTCCCTGTCCTTCAAAGTGAGGAAGGCTATGTCTATTTGCTCTTGTGATTCCGCTGACGAGGGCCCTCAATTCCTTGTACTCCTCCCACGCTCTGAATGGCTTCCCCCTTCCACAACGCTTGCTCAACTGTCCACTTTTGAGTGTTAAGCTTCGCTCTGCCGTTTCTATCTTAATTGCTTTCTCTCTTGGTTTTAATAAGCAATCAGGACTATTTCTTTGTTGAGGACCTGCTGCCAAAATTCAAGCAGAGTGTGTACATATGAAAAGGAACAGGTGAAATCGCATGCTATGGCATGATTAGCTGTGGGGAGGTCCAGAATAGCCATCCATCTAAGGGAAAATGTCCACTTAACTTGCAGCCTTAATTCAAAGGAAATGTCAAGTACTCAGCTATATGCTCCTGTGGCAATTGAAGAGAAGATTGGAAGGAGGATTAGAGGAAATAATTGAGAGTAGAGCCACTGTGGGGACATTAGCTTAGGGAGGTACATGAACCTGTGTGTAGGGGGCACAGTTGTGGGTTTAATGTCCACCATTGTCCGTCAGAATTAACTCTAGTGACAAGTAGACATGGAATATAGATAGTAGTGTGTGCTAAATTAGGAGAAGCCATACACTTGTCATTATGAAGTAAGGACTTGTATTAGTGTGGCGCATACTTCCTTTAGGACTACCTGGAGAGACAGGCCATTTTTGCCTAGGATCATGTTTCCTTTGGTTGATTTATAATGATGTTACCAGTGGGGTGTTTGTTTCTTCACATTTCTATGTTTTTCTACAATCACCCTGGTGCCCCACACTCAGCTGGTTGCCAATACTTCATGTTGATTGACTGACAGAGACGTGGGGAGCCATCCAATGAGGTTCCTCCCTGAAGGACTGGACACCACGTGCCTTCAATTAGTAGCTTTCCTCCTGGCTGGAGCTCTTCAGTATGACAAAGGCATCAGCTTACAAAGGGACGTGGGGAATTGTCCTAGCAGTACCACAGATGTCACACATGTCCCAAGCTCTCAGAGACAGCTGAATTCAATGATAGCAAACATGGCTATGTGTCTGTGCCATTTTTATGGGCTCTCCCATACCCTGAAGGGCAAACTTTCTGAGTTAGAACTATAATAGCCATTGCCCCCAAGAGGTGATTTAACTACTTAGGTCAAATTGAGCAAGTATTTTGTATGAGTTATTTTTGTTAACTAAATCATCAAAGCAGCAAATCATAACACTTTATAAAGGAAGACTCCCCATTCCTACCACCCTAAAGCTATTGAAAAATGGTTTGCTTCATTTAAAAGGGAGGATTGGACATTTGCAAGGTCTGAGCATTTCATCATGTCAATTGCAAGTGTGGACAAGTCATAGGAACACATCACTTGTGTGTGTGTGTGTGTGTGTGTGTGTATTCATGCACATGCTCATGGGGCATGGTCTTGCCCAGCATGGCACACTCCTTGGGAGTCTGAGAGTATTATGTTTCTTTTGTTTCTCTTGGAGATGTTAGCAGTGAGCTATTATTGTCTGAGTCTGTTTGGAATGCCAGCACAAAATGCCAGACAGGGTGACTTGAACAACAGGATTTCATTTTCTCACAGTCCTGGATGCTGCAAGTCAGAGACTAAGGTGTCAGGAGGGTGAGTGTCTTCTGAGGCCTTTCTCTCCATGGTTTACATATGGCATCTTCTCTCTGTGTCCTTACATGTTTTCCCCTCAATTTATGTATGGCTGTGTCCTAATCTCTTTTTAGAAGCACACCAGTAAGGACAGATAAGGGCCTAACTCAACAATCTTATTTTGACCTGATTTCCTTTTGGAAGTTTCTATCTTCTAATACAGACACATTCTGAAATACTGAAGATTAAGGGATTCAACATATGAATTTTGCGGAAGAAACAATTTAGCCCAAAACAACTTAGCCCAAAACAATGATCAAGTTATTTCCTTTCACATTACCAAGTGTGAGTCATCCAACATTGGAGATTAAGTGAAGACTTTTGAAGAGACTGAAACAAAGATGCTATGGTGTTACCAGACCCAAGTTCATCTTTACATCATTTGCAAGCCAATACTTGGGAGATAAGGTAGAGCTAAACTAAAATATGATGGTGTAAGACACAATGGTATTGCCATTATTGCTGTTCCACCAGAAGGAGAAGGATAAAGTTCTGTTTCTTTCCCCCTTTGCCTTAAATCCACTCCATTCTCACCTTCTGGGAGTGCCATCTCAAAGGCGAGGTACTAGAGGACAAACCTGGCTCTCTCTGCTCCTCTTGCCAGTGCAGAGGCTCATAGACTCTCTAAATTTCACTCCATTGTTGACAGTGTTTTTATTTTTTCATGACACCTGAGACTAGGGACAAGAATTATGAAAAATATGGGGCTAGTAAAAAATATAAGGACTTGGGAGGAAGTTAAGCCTATTTAATGTTTTGGTTTGCAAATTTAGCCCTTGATCCATCTCTCCTTTTGCATAGCTCCTTTCATGTTTCTTAAAGATTGTATTGGTTAGCTTTTTATGACTAAAATGAAATATTTGAAGCTGGGTACTTATGAAAAATGAGGTGGGAGGTTCAAAGTCCAAGCAGCTTTCACAGACTCTATGGTGAGGACTGACCCTTGGTTACTTCACCTCATGTTTGAACAGCAATGGCAGGAACATCTTTAAGGGCAAACAAGTGATTACATCTCAACGTAGCAGCCCAGGGAGCTGGGTGGTCCATGCATGTTCCTTTCATGCATGTTCTCTTATGAGAACTCAAGGGATTGCATGAGAATTTCTTTTGAGAGCATGCTCCAAATGACCTGAGGACCTCCCATTAGGCCATACCTATTAAAGTTCCCACCACCTTCCAATGCAGCCACGCTGGGGAACAAGATTTTATCTTTTGGGCACACAATTAAAATACATCCAAACCATAACAAAGGTACAGCTTCTGTGAGTTGAGCGGCCTCTGATAAGCAGGGAAGGGCAGCAGTCAGCTGAACTTGAGCCTAGGCCCAGGTTGCCTGCTTTGCTTTGCTTAGCCCTGACCATGGAAGCTGTCAGGCTGCATGTAATTCACAATCTTTATTCAAGAAGGGAAAGCCAGGATCCATCATCTGTTTCCCTGACTAGTTCTAGGGCCACACCAGGGATTTTCACTGCTGGTCTCTTCTAGGGAAGTTTTGGGACTCACCATCCTCCCCTAAATTCCATCCCGTCAGTAACCTCAGACCAGTCTGTCTGGCAACTGTGTTCTGCCTAGTATAAAGAAATGCTCTGCTTCTGAGGGCCACTTAACATGTCACTTCCTATCCTCTGAGGCCTAAAAAAAACTATTCTCAGGAGTGATTTCCCTTTTGAGTTATCTTCTTCCATACAGAGTAATAGTTCATGCGTGGTGATGTCAGCTAAGAGAGAATCTCCACCCAAGGAGATGGAGGAAATACAAGCTTCTGTGAGTGTATCTCTTCTTCCACTTAAATTTAACATTGCTCTTCCTTTAAGGTCTGCAGGCTCCTCTTCCAAAAGGCCCTGTTTGACTACTCCAGAGCACCTCAATCTCAGCTACAGAGCTCCTCTGGAAAAGTATTGCTTCCCTGTGCAGGCACTCTCTGGGGCAGAGCCTGTGGCTTTGACCGTGACCTTCAGAACCCAGCATGGGGCTGGGCACACACTGTCATTCAATAAGAATGCATCAACTGAGTAGGGTGAAAATGAATGTCTCATAACAAAACTCTTCCACCCCTCAACCTTGACCTTATCAGGTGTGACCATTCCAGGGAAGCCACCTTGAACTTCAGAATTCACTTCTTCTGCATAGCCTTGTACAATGGTCTAACTTTGTTATGTGCACATTTTATGGTTTTTACATTTATATTTGTCCCTCAATATCGGGGGAGGGGTGTGTTGGTTCCAGAATCCTGGAGATACCCAAATCTGCAGATACTCAAATTCTTTATATAAAATGGTATAGTACTTGCATATAACCTATGCATCTCCTCCTATATAGTTTAAATCATCTCTAAGCTATTTATGTTTTGGTTTAGATATGAGGTATCCCCCAAAATTCATGTGTGAGACAATACAAGAAAGTTTAGAGGTGAAATATTTGGATGATAAAAGCCTTAACCTAATCAGTGCATTAATTCACTGATAGGGATTAACTGAGTAGTAATTGTGGGCAGGTAGGGTGTAACTGGAGAAGGTGAGTTAATGTTGGTGTGTCTTTGGGGTTTGTATTTTGTCTCTGATGAATGGAGCTCTCTCTGTTTTCAGGTGACCATGTTCTGATCTGCTTTCCTCCTCCACATGCTTTAGCCATGATGTTCTATCATCACTTTGGCACAGGACAATGGAGTCAGCCATCTATAGACTGAGAACTCTGAAACCATGAGTGCCAGATAAACTTCTCCTCCCCTAAAATTGTTTTTGTTGGGCTGCAGTTATGGCTCAGTGGTAGAGCGCTTGCCTGGCATGTGTGAGGCGCTGGGCTCCATCCTCAACACCATATAAAAATAAGTAAATAAAATAATAGTATTGTGTCCATCTACAACTAAAAATGTTTTAAAAATAGTTTTTGTCAAGTCTTTTTGTCACAGCAGCAAAAAAGCTGACTAAAACAATACCTAATATAATGTAAATGCAATATGAATAATTGATATACTATATTATTTGTTGAATAATGACAAGAAAAAAATGTCTGCACCTGTTGAATATAGACATATTTTTAAAAACATTTTTGACCTGTGGTTACTTGAACCCATGGATATGGTACCCAAATCTGTGGAGGGTCAGTTCTATGCCATTTTATGAAGAAGTTAAATCACTGGCCAAAGGCAATTACCTGGTAGAGCTATCAGCCCCATCTGGTTTGTTTTTGACTCCAGTCGACATGGTACATTCATGTCTTCCCAATCCCTCCCAGCCTTAAGACATGACTTTCTTCAGTCAAGGACACGGATGCCCACTAAGTGAAATGGGACCTGTGTGACCAAGGAATGTTCTAGTTGGTACTGGAGGAAATGTGAATGGATATTATTACAATGCTTTTCAGCAAAATATCAGGGATGACTCTGAGAAGGTGGTAATCAGTGGGGCTTGGCAGAATTAGAGTTTTGTAACTTACACATGAAAGTCACCACAAGAAGGTCAGCAAAGGAACATTAATGTTGGACACTGGGACTGCAAGAAAGGCAGACTTTGGCTTGACCACCACTCATTTGTCCAAGGAAATTCATTAAGCAAAATTCTACTCAGTACCAAGTTTGGAGCTGGATTCTAAAACAGATAAAGCCTGGTCCCTCAAATAACTCATTATCTACCCAGAGAAACAGAATCGGTCACATAACACAGCAATGCGATAAAATGATGGTCACCCTATAGCCCTGTTGCTTGGAGGTAATTTATCAGTGTGATGGTCTTGTTTATTAATTGGATATGTCTCTAGGAGAGAGTCCCAAGCTTGAGGGTGTTTATTGGCCAAGGTGTTATTGAATGGAGCCTTTGTTTTTCTACCAAAATAATCATCTCTCTCCAAGAGTGGAAACTCAGCTCCCGCTGTCAACCCAAAGCTGGGGAGAATTAAAGCTCTTGATCTGCAATTGATCAAGTATTAAAGTCACAGCGTGGGGTGTTTCTCTGCTTTGCCTGTTTTCTGTTTTGTTTAATATTTGCCTTATTGGTTGGAATGGCACTCCTTCATTTAAGACACACGGGAAGTGCTTCTTGATGATTTATGCCACTGGATGGTCCAATTTGTGGGATAGATAACAGGTGCACTTTTGGGAGCATTAAAATGACATTGTTGTGGAATATTTATGCTAATGAGCAGCTCAAGTGATCACTCCTGTGTTGATGGCTCAGGAGTGGCTGTCACTGCTCCAGGAGCAGGTTGAGATGTCGGTCTCCTCATGTTCCCTGACCCTTTGTGGAAAGGCAGGAGAGACAACAGACTCTCACTTATTTATCCCCACTTACAGACAAGCTGTTTTAGATACTTCGAAAGATTTATTTAATCCCACAGCAACCTCTGTGTAGAGCCACAATTATCCTCATTCTACAGATGAGGAAACGAAAGCTCAGAAAGCTTAAGAGAACTCCTTGAGGTCACAGAGCTTGTTAGAGGTGTGTTCTGATTTGGCTGGTGACTTGGAAATTGGTATCTTTTTTTTTCCTGTAATATATTTTCCCTCCTAGGCTTTGAATCCCACTGGCTGATTTCTAAGATAGCTTGTTTTTATGCATTTTCTGTAATAGAAATAAAGGACTGAGAAAGAGTTGGTTCTAATCACACACATGAAGTGAGATGGACACCCATAACCTCTCCTCTCCTCTCTAATTTCTACACACTTGTCAGGAATCCAAGTAGGAGAGTGTGGGGGTGGAGCAGGAACAGTTATCATGCACTAACCATGTCCTATGTGCCTTTTATGGGCTGACATTTTTAACCTGAAGAACACTTCCATGTGGTAAATGTACAGAGAGTGATATGTATATATAATGTTGTTAAATGAGTCACTTCCAGTCATGACACAATTGGGAGACAGGTTAGGATTTCCATTCACTGGTATCTCACTCCCAAGTCCACATTTTTCCTATTGGGTTACTATGACTCCTAGTTGGGGAGAGATGGGAGAATAAAATAACATTTTAATGGAATGTGACTAAATGAGGGTGATGGAACCAAGCAGCTATACTTGGGAGGGGATTGCCTGAATAAGTGGCCATCCTAAGTGAGGGGTGTCAGGGGCGTCAGGAAGTAGCCCTTCAGGGACGGCAGCGCTAGCCAATCTCCAGATTTGGAAAGGAGGAGAAAGAAGCCGTGTCACCCTGTAGGTGGGGAAGTAGAAACACAGAGACTCTTATGCACCCTGTAAATAAAAAGAAAAAAGTGAAACAACTATTAACATTGCCCTGGATACTGCTCCCTCTTCACATTCCCAGACTATCATCCAGTATCTTGAGACTAGTAAGGTTTTGTTTGTTTTTGTTTTGTTTTGTTTGGTGATGGCCTGCAATAAAACCAAGTCTGGCAAGATAAAGATATATCTGCTCTCCTTTGAAAAGTGTGACTGAGAAAGCCATAGTTAATTTTATGTTATCACTGACAAAGTGATCACGATTAAGATAGTAGTTAATGCTGGCAAGGGGACATTTAATAGTGTTACACAAGATAGTTTATGACTGTTGGGGGAAGTGCAACAGTGTTACACAGGCTAGGTCATTGCTCTTTTAAGGGACAGTTCAACAGTGTTAAACAGGATGTGGACTGGTTCTGTACTGTGGGCTTCTGAGAGCAAACAGGAAGTGATTCTTAATAATAGAAAGGGGCTTAAAAGTGCCCAAGACAGAGGCAAAGCATAGGTTTTCCCCAGAGCTCATGACAGATTTACAGATTGCTGCTGATCTTGAGGTTAGAAAAAAAGCTGCCAACTAGTGGGCAAACTTTTTTTTTTTAAATATTTATTTTTTAGTTGTAGGTTGACAGAATATCTTTATTTTATTTTTATGTGGTGCTGAGGATCGAACCCAGTGCCTCACGCGTGCTAGGCGAGCACGCTACCACTGCGCCATAACCCCAGCCCCCTAGTGGGCAAACTTTAAGAGTTAGGAATGTGGTTCCTGAAGCCTGAAGTGGACACTCCAGTGTTTAGAGACCAGAGTCTCAGGAGCACTCATTCATTCAAACATATTTATTGAGAGCCTTCTAGAGTAGGGTCAACGATAAAGGCATTGCCTCACAGAGTACACATTTAGGGGTGGAATTGTGGGTTGGAAATGAGCTATAGCCTCCCTATAAAGGTTACAGATTATTGGAAACTCTTTGAAGCAGTGCTTTTCAAATGGGGTCCTGTTAAAATGCATATTCTGATTGTAAGTCAAGAGTTGGCCAAGATTCTGCATATAAGTCCCAGAGGATGCTGATGCTGCTCATCCCCCATCCTTAGTTTTCAATGAGACTTAGGCCCACAGGCCACTATTCTTTCTATTTGGTTTGTTTCATTGTGTAGAGTAACATGGGTCAAGTTCTCCTTGCAGAGCATGTGTTTCACTATACTAAACAAGCCTGTACATCTTTAGAAGAAGAGGCTAGGGATAAGGACTTCTGTTTAGCATGGACAGAGACCTTGATGAGTGTTATGATTTAGATATTAGATGTCCCCCAAAAAGCACATGTGTGAGCCAATGCAAGAACAGTCAGAGGTGAAATGATCAGGTTATCAGATCCTTAAACAGATCAGTGAATTAATCTCCTGATAAGATTAACTGGTAACTGAAGGTGGGTAGGGTGTGGCTGGAAGGGGTGGGTCAATGGGGGCATGCCTTTGGGGTATGTGTTTTGTATCTGGCAAGTTGAGTCTGTCTCTGATATCTGATCATCATGTGAGCTGCTTCCCTCCACCACACTCTTCTGCCATGGTGTTCAGTCTCACCTCTAGCCCTGAGGAATGGAGCTCCTGTCTATGGACTGAGACCTCTGAAACCTTGAGCCCCCAAATAAACTTTTCTTCCTCTAAATTGTTTTTGTCAGGTCTTTTAGTCACAACAGAAAAAAAAAAAAAAAAGAAGCTGACTAAAACAATGAGGTATAGTCTTCTCCATCTGAAAGGCAAGAGTTCTTCCTATAGAGATTGTAGGAATAGACCTTCTCACAGTTCGACATTTTGCTCTGGCTGAATTTGGGGGACTGCCCCTAGTTGTATGGAACCTTGAACTTGGTCCAAATTCATGTAACTTTTACAACCTTACATTTTTAGGAGCACCCCTAATTCATGCTTTGCTCCTTTTGTCTCAATAAAAACAGCTTTTTATAAGACTACAAGTGTTTATTGTTGTATGTATGTAAAAATGTGTATCTATCTTAATTTCTGGATCATCTCAGAAATATGGGGGCCATGTTTGGTCTCCAAACCCCCAAACCCCAGTTAGATACTAGATTTTAATTGTCAAACTTCCAGCAGAGGGAGGCTGAGGGCCCGAGCTTGATATTATACACGTGCTGTTACTTCACCATAACCAAGATGGAAAAGTTAGGAGGGTGTCCACATGTGCAACTGAATAAGGACCTGTGACAGCTGGGAGTCCATTTAAGGTGGGAGCCTGTCTCACAAACATTACCAAGCACAGGTGCTCTAGCCTCAGAATTCATGTTGGGAGAGGAGTGAAGGGCCAGAGCACACTCTCAGTAAAAAGGATTTTGTGTTTGGAAATTAGGGCTTGATGCACAACCAGGAGCAGAAAGATTAAGCCTTTCTATCTGGCCAGGCAGCAGCAGCTTCTGGTCACAAAGGAGTTCCAGGAGAGATGAAGTTTCACCACGGAGCAAGGGGACCCATCTACTTCCAACTGAGGTAGATGAGTTTCCAAGGTGAAAAATGCAGGCTAGGGTAAATGCTATTTACTCTAAAATATGACCTACAAAGAGAGTAATTGTTTAATCATCTGGGACCTTTCAACAATTCATATTTTGCTGCTCTTTTCCTTCCAGCATCCTTACCTCTGTGTGGCCCACCTGTTCCCTTACTAAATGGGTGTGTGATCAAGTTAATGAAGCTGTTAACGACACTCACTGGGAAAAGGGGGGACCATTAACCTGGGACATAAAGCAAAAATTAAAATAAATAATAAGTAAATAAAATCCCAAATTTAAAAAAATACTGTTTTGTGAATTTTTTCGCTCTCTCAAAATAGATTGGAGAAAATGGAGTTGGCCATACTATTAACAGTAGCAGACCAAAAGCACCTTTTACCGATTTTCTCCAATGAAGATAATAACTGTAGTGCACATACTTTCTGGAAATCACTGGACTCTTAATTAAAGGGCTGTAGATCTTTAGATTCGCACATAATGAAGCTTTAATAATTGTCATGCGTTGTGCCACCAGCACAATGTGGCATGTAACTTCCTGCATTTTTTCCTCAAATGTACCCAACGATTTCAGTTTCAGACTCTGCTTATATAAAAGTGGTTGCTGGAAACTGTACGGCAATTCCAGCTTTTTTTTCTGTCTTGAAGAGCAAGCCTAATAAAACGGTTAAACATCTCAGGATGCCTGAGCTGTATTTTTTAGTCATTTGCAGATAAGGAAAGATTCTGTAGCCTCAAGAAATGGAATAAATACTGGACACCTTCATTAACCTGCTAAATTTCAGGAAGAGATAATGGTCTCTAAAAGAGGCATACAGTTGGTTATCAAGCCTGGGGACACTTTCATAATGACATATTGGGAGTGATTGGTGGGGGGGAGGTTTGCTGCTGTTCATTCCAAGCTTCATGAAGCTTGTGTTTATTCATTTGTCCGGGCGTCTGATATATATGCAGATACGTTCTGGGGGGCCATAGTAAAACAAATGACAACAACAGAAATAACAAAGGGAATCCAGCAGCTGCCTATGCAGTGTTTATGGTATAATGTGTGAGACAAAAGCTAGAGGACCACATAAATATATATAAGATGACAACTGTGCTAAGTATTTTGAAGGATGGTGACTTGGTGCTATAAGAGTGTGTAACCATGAGAGTTGACCAGACTAAGAGGGTCTGGGGAGGCTTCTGGAAGAAGTGATAATGAAACTTTCCTCGGCTAAGGATTATCCTTTAGTCCTACCAATGTTTCAGGGCTTATCTCACTTTCTTTTGAATTAATTTGTCCTCTGATCCTCACACCAGATAAGCGGGGAAGAGATGACTATCTTCCTGCCACAGATGGGTACAATCAAGCACAGGAAGGACAAGAGAAGACAGCCAGACAGAGCCCAGTTTCTGGTGCTTTCTGGTGTATCACACCAGCCTTGTGAAGATGGTATCTGTTTTTGTTTACTTGTTTCTGCTGTATGTTTTACATAGTAAGTCTGATGAAAGTTAGCTGTGACCTGTCTCTCTAAAATTCTGACTCACCAAAATACACTATTTTCTCGTCATCTGGCCCCTCAAGTCTCCACTCTTGGGTCTGTGGGTGAATCTTGCCCTAGCTCTGCGGTCTCTTCCTTGCTTCCCCTTTTCTGCTGGAAAGCTTCTGCAGGTGGAGCCTGGGGACCCCTGGGCCGGTCCTCTGTCTTTGAGCAGCTCCACATTTTATCAAGTTCTTCTTTAGAATAGACTGATAACTTTTTTGCAGTCTTTTTCCTCATCATCTGTCTTCCAGAGCAAGACTTCATGCACATGAAGGGCCAGGACATGCCAGTTTAGAAGGGCATGCACTTTTCTTTCAATTATGTATTTATTTATTTATTCTTATTTTTTAAAACAGCAGAATGCATCTCAAGTCACAGCACACATACGGAGCACAGTTTTTCAATTCTCTGGTTGTAAACAAGGTAGAGTCACACCATTCGTGTCTTCACACATGTACCTAGGGTAATAATGTCCATCTCATTGCACCATTTTTCCTGCCTCCATGCCACCTCCCTTACCTTCCCTGCCTTTTGCCCTATCCAAAGTTCCTCCATTTCTCCCATGCTCCCCACCCCCACCCCCATTATGGATCAGCATCCACTAATTAGAGAAAACATTCAGCCTTTAGTTCTTTGGGATTGGCTTACTTTACTTAGCATGATGTTCTCCAACGCCATCCATTTACCTGCAAATGCTATGATTTTATTCTCTTTTAATGTTGAGTAATATTCCATTGTGTATATATACCACAGTTTCTTTATCCATTCATCTATTGAAGGGCATCTAGGTTGCTTCCACAGTTTAGCAATTGTGAATTGTGCTGCTATAAACGTTGAAGTGGCTGTGTCACTGTAGTATGCTGTTTTTAAGTCCTTTGGATATAGACCGAGGAGTGGGATAGCTAGGTCAAATGGTGGTTCCATGCCAAGCTTTCCAAGGAACCTCCATACTGCTTTCCAGAGTGGTTGCAACAATTTGCAGTCCCACCAGCAATGTATGAGTGTGCCTTTCCCCCTCATCCTCACCAACACTTATTGTTGCTTGTATTCTTGATAACTGAAGGACATGCACTTTCTAAGGGGCTTCTTTGCTAAATTCCTGGGGGGGGGAGAATTGGGGACATTCTGAAACTCAGTGATGTGGAACAGGACACATAAAATCAACTTGAAAACCTGCTGATATCTGACTATTCTGTGATGAAATCTCGTAGTCTCTCTTTAGTTTGCTATAACAAACGTCCTGTGGACTGAGCAACTTAACCATCATACATTTATTCCTTACAATTCTGAAGACTGGAAAACTCAAGATCCAGGTGCCAGCTGGTTCAGGTCCTGGTGAGGACCTGCTTCCTGGCTTACAGAGAGATGCCTTCTTTCTGGGTCCTTCTGTGGCAGAGAGAGAAGAGAGAGCAGAGAGAGAGAGCAAATCTATTCTCATAAGGACACCAATGCCATCAAAAAGCCTCCGCTCTCGTGACCTAATTTCCTCTCGAAGGCCTCACTTCTCATGGCTATCCTTGAGGGTTAGGCTTTCAGCATATGGATTTGAGGAGACACAAATATTCAGTCACTAGCATTCCCCCAGTCTCCATCCATCAAGACTAAATCTAGACACAGTGGGAACCTGAGAGTGCCATTCATATGTTGAAATCCTACAGATGACATAATCCCTGCACACATGCACAGACTGTTTCAGCCATAGACAGAGTGCAAACCAGGCAAAGACAGTCCCCAGGTAGTCCAGTGTGTACCACAGATGGCAAATCTATGCTCAGAAGATGCGATCAGATGGGGAGAATTTCAAATTCTTGCTGCAAAACCTGTGCTACTACATGGAGAACCCATTTGGTTTTGCATAGGGAGAAAGATGAATCAGAAAGCTACCTCAGGAAAATAACATTCTCTTCCAAATATATACCTTGAAATCAGATGTCTTCTTATGCCACCTAGCAGTGTGCTTGGTTCTCAAGGAATTAAAAAACAAAACCTTACTCTTCTTAAGAGAGTCTAATTTTGAATTCAACTCATCAGGACTTTACTAAGCTCTATGTGTGGCAAAAAATGACATTTGATTGCCTACTGTATGTGACATGACACATGCTGTGTCTCAAATGCTCAAGGAAAGCCTGATGGATGGATTCGACTGTGCCCATTTTGCAGATGAGAAAAGCCAGTCAATTATGAAAAAGTTGCCTGATTAGGACTCTGGATATACATGCCTGCAAAGCTCTTTGCTTTTCCATAAGTGAAAGTGAAATTTCCTCCTCAAGAGACAATGCTTTGTGCTAAGATGTTGGGATTGGGGGATGAAGGGTGCAGGGTTAAAAGAGCCACAGGCAGGCTTATGTCGGACTTGAAGAGGTTTCGAGCAAGAGGAAAAAGATAACTGACAGTGAAGAGAACAGGAAAGGCTTCTTGGTGGAGAGACTTGAGCAGATGTAAAAGAAGGAACTTAACAATTAGAAGACAGGTATTCCTGGTGTGGCACATGTGTGGGCCAAGTCCCTGGAGAAAAGAACTCAGGAAGTCTTCATAGAAACTGCATGGGATTCCAGCAGTTGCTTGCAGGTGACCTGCTCTTGCAGAAGGGAGGAGTCTAGAGGTAGCCTGTGCAAATCTAGTTCTCTAACCCTGTGTTTCAGGACCTCAGCACTGTGGGGCTGAGCCATTCTTTGTTGTGGGGCTACTTTGTGCTTTGCACTGTGTTTAGCAGCATCCTTAGCCTCCTTTCCAATTGTGACAACCAAAAACGTCTTCAGACATCACCAGATGTCCCTGGGGAGCAAAGTCACCCCTGTGAAAGTACTGCTTGAATTCAATATTCATGGCAACGTTGTCAGCAGGCCGCTTAGCTCTCTTTTATGCTGATATAGAAACTGAGGCTAATGGTTACAACATTGGTGACTGGGAGCATGGAATTTTGAAGCCACAATTGTTCTAATCCTATACAAGAGTCTGCCTTACTGCCCAGGGATAGATGGATCAGGGCAACCTCTTGGACTCAGTTGCTGGGAGCTTTGATCTGTTTTCTCATGCTGCATTGCTTGCCCCCAGCCTGGTTAGCTTATCCAAATAGGCAGAAGTGCCCTGTGCAGCGTGAGAGCAAATGGTTGGATTTAAATCCCTTTTGGCATGGCTTATTAATACTCTTACATATCCCACTTGAGCTGATTCATTCATTCTCTAACATGTCCTGGGCCCTGTCTATGTCTGAGGTGTGACCCTAGGTGCTGGGATGAAGGAATAAACAGATCACACCCTGAGACTTGCTGTTCTGGGCTTCATGTCATGGCCAGAGCCAGATACTCTAGCACAGCAGGAAGATGACGTCAACCACAACAGTAGCAGCAAATCCAAACACTGCATCTGATGGGGAATGCTGGGTGGGAGAGCCACCTGGATCACCTGAGGCCTGAAGGTGAGTCTGTACCAGCTGTATGACTTAGAAGGGAGGTGAGGGGTTCCAGGCCCAGGGTCAGTCCATGCCAATACTCTCAGGCAAGAAAGAGCTTGCTCTGTTTTAGGAAGTGGTAGAGAGATTTGGGGGCTTGGGTTTGCAGTGAGCACCACCACCCTAACACTTGTGGCTGATCATCAAAAGTTTCAGCTCATTGATCTGTGTAGAGATTTTCAGAACAATGAAGCTTCTGGTATGAAAAAGAAAGCCTAAGGATATGAATGCATCTGGCAAGTCATGAGCTCCCACCCTGAAAAACTCTGAAGACAAACCATTACCTCCATGAATGTCTGCTTTTGTTTTTTTTTCAGACTTCTGAATCCACTTGGGCTGAACCAAACTGAAGCAGGAATGGGGGTCAGCAACTGCCTCCGGCTCCATTTCCCAGGCTACCTCTAGTTAGAGCCGTGCCTTTTCTCTCTGCTGCTGAGGCTTTCAGGCTTTGCCTCTGTCCTTGCCTGTGAAAAGGACACACCATCCCCCATTCTGTGCTCTGCATCATCCTCTCTGTAGGACTCACCCACTCAATACTCTGCACATGCATCAGCCCAAGGAGACCTCTTCTTATGTCTACCTACACTCTTCCCCAGGGGCTGGGTGGGCCATGGCACCATCTCCCTTTCTTTGCTTGGCTTCCTCAGCTGTCCAGAAGGCATTACTCTTCTGACCCTTTGCCTTAGAGTTTGCATGGAGGCTGGCCTTCTCTGTCTCAAAGGATCCCTTCAGTGTGTCTGTGCCTGTATGCACTCTGAGCTTGCCCGGAGCTATGGAAGCCCTGGGGATCCATGGAAAACTAAGTCACAATTCCTGCCTATAGGAATGCACAGCCTCCCAACTCAGGAGCTGAAGTGGCACAGTGAAAGAAATCTAGGATTTGGGGTCCAGAAACCTGATCTGGAATGCTGGTAGAGAAACACAGGAGCTGTGGAACCTCAGGCAAGTCCTCTCCTCTCCCTGTGAAGTTCTTATTTGCGTGTGGCAGCCAAGATGCCTTACAGCCAGGGGAGGAGAGGATGAGGGGCGAGGCCTACACAGGTAGCTTCTCAGACACTCACACCCAGCCCTTATCTGGATGTGGCCCCTTAACTTTTCTCTTGCCTTCTGAAACCCAGGCAGCTTTGGTATCTCTCACCATTGTGTCTTAAGGCCATTTCTCAATGTAAATACAGTATCCCTCTTTGGCTTCAGCTCTCCTGGTAATTTGGTGCTATGGAAGAATATAGAGTTGGTCACAGAGATGTGGATTCAAATCCAGTTTTCACAACTCCTTGGCTGTGTAACTTTAGATAAGTGGCTTAACTGTACTGGGCCTCCATTTCCTCACATGTGAGATGGAGATAACAGCTCCCTTAGGAACATGTGAGAATCGAGTATGGCAATCCTAGCCCAGGCTTGGCACTCAGGAGATAACAACTGCATTAGCGACTCCCTCCCTTTCTTCCTTCCTCTCTCCTCTCCCTCGGCCATCCCATTCTCCTCCTTTCCACTCTCGCCCCACCCTCTGAATAAACGGGGGCAAGATCATTTGAGGACATACATCTTTTGTCTCCCTGAGAAAGCTCCCCCTTCCCCTGCTTCATGTAATTGTCAGCAACAAAGTTGGAAAATATGGACGTCTGAAGCGGCTCTCAGCACCGCAACATCTGCACCAGACAAAACTCAAAAAGCCCTCAATCCCCAGTCATGAATGCACTATAAAAACAATGTGGCAGAAATGAAAATTGTTCCATCATAATATTTCACAGTTCTTTTTGACAAAAGCCAAGCCGCCGTCATGAATACACATTTCCCAGCACCTTATGCATTATGCATCAGCCTATAGCAGGGGACCTGGGAATTGCCAGTCCCTAGTAAAGGGCCTTTGAAAGTGCCTATTTTGTAAACAAATGGAGCCCAGGCCCAGCACTCAGGCTCTTTAGGTAATTTAAGACTGACTCCTGCTGCCCAAGTGGGGACCGGCTCTTCTCAGGGCCATAAATGGCAGAAGAATCTTCAACATTTACAACATGGAGAGGTAGTGTTTCAACATTTGGTATTCTAATCTCTAATTTCATAGTATCCAAGACAGACCTTTGGAGGGTCCGGGACAATTCCTGTTGGAGTCAGAGCCAAAGCCAAATGTCACTGGAATGCCAAATGAGCCTGCCAAGACTGGCTTTCTGGTTGTGTGATCAGGCAAATGAGTGAGGTTGTCTGGCTCCCAAGGACCTCAAACTGAATTGAGCCTTGGGATGGGGGTGCTGATGGGTGGAGGTGATGAAGGAGGTGTGGGTGAACACGTTGGCCTATCTCAGAGGGCTCCTAGGAGACATTTTTTTGTTAGCCTGAGTCTGACAAATTGGATGTGCCTATCATGTGCTAGATTGCCAGTGGGAGAGTTCTTGAAGTTATTAACTACCCCCTGTGTTTCCAGGATTGGGGGACACTGAGGCCAGATCTTTTAAGAAACATGTTCAAGGTCACATTGTGAGTGAGCAGCAGGTCGGGGACTACTAGAAACAGAGGTCATCTTTTCCCAGTCCCTCCCACTGCCTCAATCATAGATTGGCAGTGACTGAAAAGACCAGAGGCAAAATGGTTACTGATTGCAATGATTTGAGTAAAGAGAAGACTAGGATTCTCCAAACAGCCCTGGAAAAGAGCATCATTCAGGGCCGTTTTGTGTAATTTGCAATCTGTCCTCGATGGTAGCCTTATTTTAAATGGTGACCAATATATGATAGATATCTACTCATGTACATTACATCTGTTGCAATAACAAGGTGGTGATTTATTCCTTTCTACATGTATTTATTTCATAAAAAATACTCAGCTCACATTAGAATGTATTGCAAAAAGGATTTAAATGGAGGAACAGAAATTCAGATTTCCAGGGTTGGGTCTGCCCTATTCTTCTCTTCTTTGGATCTTGAATTCTACCTGGGTTCAGGAGGGTTATCCCAGCTGAAACATCTGCCTGCCGGGGCTGAGCACAGGCAATGGGCAGAGGGCATGGTGATGCTAGGGCTGGGGAGCCACTGCTTGCTGAACAACACACCTGCAGGGCCAGGCTCCCTGGTGGGGGGGGTGGGATGGGCTCCAGTTAGGGAAAATGGGGAGATTCCTCATTCCTGCTTCAGTGACTGAAGCGCTCCAGCTGTAGGACCCGCCTGCTGATTGGTACAGTTTGACTAATGAAAACAGCAACAGCTGAAGGCTGATTAAGATGAGGAAACTTGTTACTCCCTTCAGACACCTGGAAGAATTTACTTAGACAGTGGCTGTTTCCCTCTCCTCCACTGACCTGAAGAACAAGCCATTGGTGGGAGGCAGATGAAAAGGGGAAATCAGGATCATCGAGTCGTCTTTAACAGGGACAGCCTGCCCATGACTTTCTAAGCCTAGAGCAAATGCTTCTTCAAACTACTATTTGATTTTGTTGAAACTCTGCAGCCTTGGGGTCTCTGATTCAGTACAGAAGTGTGCATAAGTGTGCATGTGTGTTTGCATGTGTGCGTGTATGCATTTACACGTGTGCAAAGAGCAGATGTTTCTAAGTTCCCAGGTGATGCTACTGGTCCAAGAGTCACATATGAAGAAAAGTTAGTACAGAACAAAACAAAAAGACTATCTACAGATCTTCTATTTTCATATATCAGCATTTTTCAACTATTAAAAATATTCTCCCAAATATTTGTAAAAGTAAACAATTTAAATTTTTATAACCAGCACAGCAGTAAGTAAAAAGTGTCCCTGAGTACCAGAAATAGTTCTTTATTTGGTTTCAGACCAAGAAATAATTTCCCCTGAATTATGAAAGTAAAATATTCAATTTAGAAGCTTTAGAAATTGAGAAAAGTATAAAGATGAGAATAAAATGGAAATGCTTTGCATAAAGATAACAGCTATTTACAGCTACCCCCCATATTTTGCCCGGTGAATACATGAATATACGTGTGCAGTCTTGGCCCTGGTCTCAAGCGGTTTTTCTAAACTGAGATCCTTGAGATGTCAAGTAGTGTTATGACCCAAATAACAACAACCACAAAATCACAAACAAGGGGTGGAGGTGGCTCAGTGATAGAGCACTTGACAAGCATGTATAAGACCCCATGTTCAATCCCCAGCTCCACAAAACAAACAAAATAAAAAAATAACAGTGATGCCAAAGGTGTGCGATGGAGGCTGACCAGAGGTAAAAATCTCAGGAAATGCTGAGGTAACCGAAGTCAGAAAAGTTGAACAGTCTTTACCTGGAGGAATTTGACTCTCCTGGGTGCTCTGTAGTGAAGGTTTTTGCAGAGAAGGGTGGTGTTCTCCCATGGAGGCTTTTGCTATGGCTCGTATGTTCCCACCACAATTCACGCTGAAACATACCCCTGTTAGGAGGTATTCAGAGGTGGGAATGGGGGGACCTTTAAGAAGCAATGAGGTCATGAGTCTCTTCCCTCAAAATTGGATTAATCGCCAGGTGCAGTGGTGCACACTTGTAATCCCAGCAGCTTGGGAGGCTGAGACAGGAGGATCATGAGTTCAAAGCCAACCTCAGCAAAAGCAAGGTACCGAGCAACTCAGTGAGACCCTGTCTATAAATAAAATACAAAATAGGGCTGAGGATGTGGCTCAGTGGCCAAGTGCTCCTGAGTTCAATCTCCCGTAACAAAAAGCAAACAACAAAAACTGGATTAATCCATCCATGGATTAATGGATTAGTGGGGTTAATGGATTATCTCCAAAGTGGGCCTCATGCAAAAGCCAATTTATCTCTTGAGTGTGCCTCCGGACCAGGTGATGCCCTGTGCCACCTTTGGCCTCCACAGTGTCTCTACCAGCAAGATGAACTTCAGCCTATGCACCCCTTCAACCTTGGGCCTCGCCTCCAAGACTGAGACAAAGGAATTTTCATTTTCTATAAATGACCTGATCTGCAATATTTCATTATAACAACAGAAAATGGATCAAGACAACTTCCTTATGGATTTCCTCCCTTTCTCCCAATCTCCCTTACTCCCACTGCAAGCTTTTAAAGGAGAAACTCTCAGACAGAAATTCCAGAAGAGTTGCAAGAAATTCAGTAAGTGTATAAAATATTATATGGTATAAAGCTCATATCACATCATTCTCTGTCATTGTTCACCTTAGATATTTTAAAACAAGTTCACTTGTTTTGTTGAAAATTCAATAAATCAATAAGAGATGGCTCTTTCATCTCTATGATCACTCCCTCAAAACTCAAGAGCCAACCCCAGACTTCCTGTGGCCTTGACCTATGCTGTCTCAGAAGTCCACAAATGGAGTCTCCAGCTCCACTTTCAGATGGGCAGCCTCCTTGAGGTGAAAGCATTTTCCAGGGCCCTGCAGGGAACGTGTGTCAACAAATATTCACTGAATAGTATCACAATAGGATTTCTTAGAAATTTCCTTTTGGCAGAGGCAAAGATTAGGATTGTTATAACATATGAACTTGAGAAGCCATAATAAACCAAGTTCTCTGTGGGTATTTGAGAAGATCATTTAAACTCTAGGGAATAACATAGACCCGAACCCAAATCCACCCGGTGAGTGTCCAGAGATATTCTTTTCCACTTTATGATGGCTTTGCTCAAGATATTAAAAAAAAAAAAAAAACTCTTCGGATAATTGCAAAATTTCCCATATTGATTGTACTAGGTCCATTTCATTTATGGTTATAACCAGGTTATGGTTATAACCTGCATGGTTATAACCTTGCAGGTCTCCCCAAAGACCATATTATTAACATTCTTGAAGCATTGGCTTTGTTCATCCCAGAGATGGTGTCAGCACAGTTTCTGGGTTTCCTCAGTGCTTGTGGGTATGTCTATAATGTGTCATTATCTAAACTGGTCTCCATGAAGATCTCAGGCCTGCATTTGCTGAAAGTGTGATGACATGTAGCCTTTCTGCAGCATCTCAGTTTCAAGAGTCAATTTCATTGATCAAGCCTGCCTGTGTACTCTGCCTTTGACCTTATGCAGTCTTCACATTCAGACAGTATGTGTCTGCCATTGCTTCTACTTTGTAGGCAGGAAGAATTGGAACTACCTAATGAGGGGGCTCCCCAGCTCATGGGAATCTGAGTACTCGATCTCCACTCTACTAATTTAACGGATGGGTTAAGTAAAATTCCTGAAGGAAACAACTTTTCTCAATGCCACTCTAATTCCACGGTGCAGCCTAAAGTCATGTTGTCAATTGTAGCATGCTATTGGCTTCTGTTGAGCTTGTGGTCCCCTAAAACCTTCAGGCATTTTAAAATCCACCTTACACGCTGGGCACGGTGGTGCATGCTTGTAATCCAAGTACTTTGGGAGGCTGAGGCAGGAGAATCGCAAGTTCAAAGCCAGCTTCAGCAATGGTGAGATGCTAAGCAACTCAGTGAGAACTTATCTCTAAATAAAACACAAAATAGGGCTGGGGATGTGGCTTAGTGGTCGAGTACCTGAGTTCAATCCCTGGAACCAAAAATAAATAAATAAAATAAAATCTACCTTACATGAGGTTCTGCCATGTTGAGTATCTCACCTCTATATAGTTTCCTAAAAAATAACTGAATATAGAATCTAAAACACATCCATGTAGTTATTCTGAGTTCTCTGTTCTAGTTTGACTGGGTTTTGGGGGGGGGCGGTTTAAATATTGGGTCTTTGATTCACTTTCTACATGTATTTTCATTTGAGAGAAACAAATTCTTGTCCCCAGGAACTTTCCCTTCAAGATTTCAATCCTGGCTTTAACACCATGTGGCTTTGCAGGTTTAGAGTCCTCCCTGAACTATTCAGTCTGATTGTAAAATGAGAGCAGTGACAGGTATTTGGCTGGGTTATTGCCATAATTAGACATATTGTGTGTGGAGTGCCCAGTATAGCATCTGACACATGAAAGGCACTTGAGAAATATTGTTATTTGTCAGGTAATGTGCTTGCATCTAACAGTGCCTTTCATAAAGAAAATAAACCAAACTAACAGTGCTATTTCTAGAATCTCAATAAGCAAGAGGGGTGGCATTTTGATTTGGCCAGCAAAGAGTTAAACCCATAAAATCATCGAAAGACAGGGATTTTACAGGCTGCCAATATATTGTTGTGCAACCTTGGGCAAAATTTTTAATCTCTTGAGCATTAGTGCCCTCATCTCTTAGGTAAGAAATCACAGGGAGAGTATCCAGCACAGCAGACAGGAAGCAGGAAACATGACGTCCTTTCTCCTCTTCCTCTTCCTCTTCCTCCACCCTCCTGCCTTGAACACCTCTGAATGGCTCAGTTCCACGCATCATAGTTCATCAACTTCTCTGTGCTTTGGGATTTCAGGCACAGCTCTGAGGGCTTCCTGAGATAGCAGCTGTCTCCATCAGCATGGCCCTCTACACCGAAATACCACGGTCTGGTCTGGGTGGCTTCCACCACAGACCTTCACTTCTCACAGTTCTGGGGGCTGGAATATCCATCAAGATGGCACTGGTTGGTGGATTCGGTTCCAATCCCCTGCCTGTGTGCTCACCAGGCCTTTCCTCAGTGCAAGCCCATGTTCTCAATGTTTTGCTCTTGTCATGAGGGTTCTAATCCCATCCAGAGAATGTCCCCCTCGTGACCTTACCTGAACATAATTACCTCCTCAGAGCCCCACTTCCAAACAACAGCACATGGAACACTGGAGCTTGCATCTCTGAGTGTTGGGGGAACATAAATATTCAGCACATAATGGCAGCTTCACTTCTGGGACAATCAGCTCACCTCACTAGGCTGGTCCCACTTCTGAAAGAGGAATGGCAATCGATGCCTACACGTTCCACAGACAGTCGCCTGCAGCCACTGTGAAGGGGACAAGGCCAACACAGAGGCTGGTGCTCAGTGAGTGTCCTGTGAGTCTGGTGGCCTGCCTCCCTGCCACCCTCCCATGTACCACTCTCTCTTCTCAATAATTCCCCATGCACCCATCTCATTGCTTCTGGCCCTTGGAGAGGCAACGTTGTCTCATCCGGGCAACATACCTCCACCCAGCTCTTGCCAAACTGTGCTGACCCATGTCTCTCTTCCCCTGGGCTGTGAGGAGCTCCATGAGGACACAGTACATGCCAGCTCACTTTTATTCTTCAGTGTCCAGCAGTCTGGGATGCTGTAGGTGCTCAAAAGATGCTTGGATCACGGGCGTACTATGTACACTGTACCGATGACAAGACACACAGTGCATGTGTGACTATAACCTCCGAAAAGGATGGAAATGCACCAGCAGAGACTGTAAGGAAGCATTTAGACAGTGATAGGATTGCTCACAAATGTTCCAATGAAAATTCCTACCACAATGATGTAAGGAGCCAAACCCAGAGCAAAGCATTCACCCTATCAGGATGGATGACTGCTGTTCAGAAACCAACTGATTTCCTGTGTGGGTCGTGTGTCTGCTTGAACATTCTACATGCACACACTGGTCCCAACGGAGCAACTGCATTTGATAGAAGCAAACTCTCTATCTACAACATGAAGCTAAACATGAGCTTGAGCAGCTAATGATCATCTAATTAACCCGCAAAACTTTATGCATAGGTGGTATTCAGCCAATTTTTTGATCCTGGACAGAAAGCTACTAAAGCCAGTTGAGAGAATGAAAAGACAAAATCTGACAAGCATTTTACCTTGGTGAATGTAAAAGTTGGTGGGTTCGATGAATCTGAGAGTGATCTCTTTGCCAATAGCAATATTACATTAAGTTGGGGAAGTATCATTCCCTTAAATACAAGCTGTGAGTAGCCTGAATAATGGCTTAAAATTACATGTGTCCAGGGCCTGTTGAAGCTGGAAGGGATGGAATTAATGTTCTTGCTATGGACAAAACACATTTTTTTCCCCAGTGGAGTAATTTCTAAGCTTCAGTCAAGAACTAGTTGGAGAATCCAATGAAAATTATGGACCTGCTCCTCGAATAACACAGGTGATCATGCAGAGCACTTGCTATTCCTCAGGGGGCTCGTGGATCTCTGAGATGTTCAATGTGGATCCCAGTCAGGAATCTCTCCTCCCGGGAGGCTACATGGACTTGTACACAGGTTTCCAAGTACTAGTGTGAGGAGTCTTACCAGAGTCATCTTCAAACCTTTTCAAAATACACATTTTGTCCCATGGGCTATGAAAGGGGATCATGGCAGACTTCCAGGAGGGAGAACAGAGATGAGGCAGCAACTTGGGCTTTTGTGGAGATACCCAATGATTCACTTGTCCCTTATCCTCCCTCATCCATGAGCAGGAGTGAATAGGTCAAGAGAAGAGAGAGCAATGGGTTTGGATCAGAGAACTGGATGGAAATTGCAATTTCTTTCCTTCTTAGCTTCATGATCTTGGTCAAGAAATATTCCTCTATTGACCTCTGTTTCCTCTCCTGTGCAGGGTTTGGGAAGATTGAGCAGAAGGACAAGGAGTTGCTAACATTCATCCTAATTCCCCTTACCTTTCTTTAAAGGAAAATTACAGGTACAAATGATGGCTGTGTTATAGAGTCTGCTCAGGAAGGAAATCCCAGACAATGGCTGCCCCATGTCACCTTTAATCCTTGACACAGAGGAAAGTCAATGATAGAAATTCTCCATGTTCTTCCTAAGGATGTGAGATATTGGGAAAGCACTGCAATTCTACTAATCTTCTGTTAGGGATTATATCACTTCTAAATGCCTCTCTCTCTCTCTCTCTCTCTCTCTCTCTCTATATATATATATATATATATATATATAAAATATAGTGAAGGTTGTAAACAACTGAATATTGCCAGTATAGATGAGAATATTTTACCATATGGTAGCTTTCCCTGGTTTGGCTTCCAAGGGCAATTCTAGTTATTATGTTATCATAAAAGTGTACAAATGTAGATGTTTCTGTGAAAATCTTTTTTGGGTGGAGGTTGGAGTAGGGGGACGATCCCTGTGGGCAAGTACTACAGGGCTCAAGGTCTGGTGTTAATAGCAGTCATCCAAGTTGTATGTAGTTCTAGAAAGGTCGTATAGGTACTCAATTTCCCACTCTCAGTTTAGACTTTCTATCACAGGGAGAATTTTCATCTCACGGAGCAGGAAGGGGACTCAATTAGACAAGCTGTGGAAATCTCTCACCCAGCACATATTAGATGCTCAATGAATGACAATTATCTTGAGGTCAGTAGTGGGGGTGATGCTAATAGAAGAGTTGCTGTGGTGGCCAAGTAAGACTCAGAGGACAGAACAAGTCTGTAGCTCATGGTGAAGCCTTAAGACCTGAAGTGCAGGAACAGAGCCCAAGGAGAGGACCACAGCAAGCCTGGGAATGAACAGGGAGATTGGAGCTGAAGTGGAGCAAAACGTCAGGCTGGGCTGGGGCTCTGCATTTCTGTTTCCATCAGCTCTGCCTAGCTGCAAAAGATGGTATCTCTCATCTACAGTGACCGATTCATCTAGGATTTTCCTGGACAAATAAAAAGTCCAATGTGCCTGAAGAGCCTAGATGGTAGGTTTCCCTCCTCCCACCTGCATGCTCCGGCCATGAGCTCTAGGCTCATTCTGGCCAGATGGCTGAAGATGGATTCTTATTTCCCTCACTTGGCATCCTCAATATTAGCTCTCCCTTGCCCCTATCGTTATCTTTGGTGGTATCCAAAGCTTTAGACTCAGCTTCACACCTGGGTTCCTGCTCAGAATGTAGGGATCATTGTCTAGTTCTCTGTGTCAACCCCATGTGGACAAATCCTGGTATCCCTGTTCATAGTGGATGTTCAGTAAGTATACGCTCAATGGACAAATTGAGATCTTGCCCACGATTTCAAGTTGCTTGGTTAGGGCTCCCAAGAAACTCCTTAAATCTAACTACTTTTTCTTCTACAAAATCAAACCATACAGCCAAGGTCTGAATCCAATCCTATTGGATCATGTAGAACTATATAATATGCATGCTAATATCTGCTACTCCTTGAAATTCTTTCAGGATGGTCAGCTCACCCCATCTATGCATAGATCACGGCAGTAGGACTTTCCTCTTCCTCTTCTTCTTCCCTTTGGCAAGTTCAGCAAACCTCAAGTCAAAATCCATCTCATGTTATGAGAGAAGCCATGGTCAATATAGAGCTATCATACTTTAAATATTTTCTGTAGTTGATGTAGGCATCCAGATTGTATGAGGCATGTCCATTCTTCGTTAGGGACATTACAGCAAAAGAATGACTCATTCTTTGGAATACAGTCAGCATAGCTCTGAGTTTTGGAACTACTGGGAAAAGACACGAAAGTAGTAACTCTCATGTTGCAAGTTTCAGGAAGAAGACGAAATAAATTGAGCATGGTTGAGGTCCCTCCAGACATGGGTGACAGAGACTCATGCATTCCATGACTGTCACCATTGTGTGAAAAACAGACAGGTTTTTGACTCAGACATGCCCAAGTTTAGCTCTGAGTCATATGATTGATTAGTTTTGTGATCTTATTCTTACTGTTTTATTGTTATCACCATGACAGTGGGTGTGACTCATAAGGAGGCTAATTCTCCATTGACCCAGGACAATTCTTATTGACCAATGGAGGGTATGTTTGTATCCTTGCCCTTCAGCCATAGAGTCTATTGTGTCCCCTAATCATGATTATGACTTGGAATTCTCTGTTGGTGAATTCCATCCCAAGCTGAAACATTCTTGAGATAATTTAGAGAGAAAGAATAAGGAAGGACGTAATAGAAATTTGGAGAATTCTGAGCTCTGAGGATATGCCCACACAAGAGACCACTCAAAGAGGTGATCTTGTTCATGGTCTTTCAAGTGAAAATACACTTACACTGAAGTTGAGAATAACCTCACAGCTCATTGGTTTGTGCCTAATCTCTTAAGGACTCAATCTATTCTGCCCGTTCTCTTGCTGGGCCAAATGTGTACTTCCCTATTGTCAGTCACTTACATTGGTTTTAAATATTCTCTCTAGAATGTTCCATCTTCCTCCATGCTTTTGCAAATTCAACTTCTTATTTAAGGTTCAGAGCAGAAATTCTCTCTCTAGGATACCCTGGCTGTGTTCAGGGTGTATCAGGTAGCTTTTTTGTCTGTCTTCTTTCTGTCCATACTATAAGGTAGCTGAGAGCAGAGACTGTATTATCTCTTTCTGATCCCTCTTTAGCATGGAGCCTTAAGTGAAATTCACTTCTGACTTCTGTTGATTTGCAAGGCAGAAAAACCTGCACTCTGGTGCAGGTGGCTTTCCTTTCTACATAGCTGTGTGGAAATTTCCATCACATTTCAAATCCTGAGAACAGGTACTTGTTTGAACACAGCTGCGGGGCAGAGGTCATAGCTGTAGATGACGTTTCTCTTCTTTCTTTTTTAATGAACTTAATTGTTTTTAATATCTTTTCCAAAGTAGAATACATTCAATGACCCTGGCTTGGCTGGAAGCCTTTTCTTGAGTACTTCGGGAGGATTAGAGGAAGTTCTTTTACAGCCTCTTAGCATAACTGGCTGCTTTTTCCTTTCTTTGGATTAAGGGGGACTGAGATTTGATCCTAATTAACAAAGGGGAGCCCTGAGCCATGCTGTTTCTGCTCCGTGGGAGGAAGGCAGGGCCTGGATTCTTTGGAGACTGGTGAAACTGGTGTTTTCACCTAGCTCAGCTCTTGTGTTTGAACATAGGGGCTAGTGCAGAGTTTGTCTGGATAGCTTTGGGAAAACAGCAGGTCCCAGAGAGGGGAGAAAGCCTCTGGGACAGGTGAGACAACACGATCATCATAAGACAGTCGTCTCTGGCAATAGAGGCCATCTCCAGCGCTAAAGGATCCAAGAGGCATGCCATGTGCTGCAAATGAAAAGTCAGTCACAGCATTTTTTTAATGTCCAGAGATCATAAAAATGGGACAAATTAATCAGCAGTGTAATGAAAATGGAAAAAAAGTACGGAATCAAGTTGTTCTACATATTGCATTCAAATTCCTGGCTTGTGAACTTCTGGGGATAGATGTGCATTCATGCCCACTGGAGAGGGTCATGTGAAAAGGAGCAGTTTCAGATGGTCTTCACTGCGGCTTATGGAGGTGGCCATTGGCTTATGTTTGTTCTCTTGGTATTTCTGCTGTGGCCTGAAATAGAATGTCTTCCATCAGAGCAAGGTATAAGAGGCGACCATATTTTTGCTTTTCTTCTTTCCCTCCACGGCACCTACTGAAGTGTTGGAGGTGTAGCATTAATGTTAGAAACAGAGAATGGACAGGAGGCAGCAACATCCTGCCCCCTTTCATGTCAGGGTTAATTGATTGAATGGCTGAAGATGGTTAAGATTGGTACTGAGTTGGGCAATTGGCAAATCCTTCTTACCATGATATGCTGACCCCGAAGTGAGAAGTGGAGCCCGCGGTATCCTGTCCTTGGTCCTAGGCAAGGAGGAAATACCATTGAGAAACCTCAAAGAAGAAAGCGGAAAGGGAGAATTTGTCCAAATATCACAGGCAAATCTGTTCTTCGGGCTTGCCAATTGCATTGCTGGTTAAAGCCTGCATCTTTCTCGGAAAATGGCATTAAAATATTCTGCTCAGCTGCTCTGCGCTCCAGAAATACAATAAATAGCAGCACTATTTTTAAAGGATCATTGGGCTTTATTAAGTAAAGAGAGGCTTCTCTTGAACATGGTTTTGAGGATTCACTGTCTAAGCAGCGGCCTCGGGTGTTGACATCCTGGCAGAAGTTTTCCCAGCCTGTATAATAGGCCTGGCTGATTCCAGAGCTGCCCTTTCCTCTGGGCACCCTCCAGCCAATCATTTCAACCTCTCCAGTCCTCACTTTTTCATCTGTGTTATGGGGATTAAAAATCACTTTCCAAGCCGGGCGCGGTGGCTCAAGCCTGTAATCCCAGCACTTAGGGAGGCTGAGACAGGAGAATCGCAAGTTCAAAGCCAGCCTCAGCAACAGTGAGGCGCTAAGCAACTCAGTGAGACCCTGTCTCTACATAACACACAAAATAGGGCTGGGGATGTGGCTCAGTGGTCGAGTGCCCCTGAGTTCAATCCCCGGTACCAAAAAAAAAAAAAAAAAAATCGCTTTCCAGTAAGGCGACTACTCTACCATCATAGCCAAGTGCTGATCTATTCTTCATTCATTAATTCACTAAATGAGCACCTACCAAGGGCAGGCCTTAAGAGCACCGTGGCCAGAGAACACTCCAGATGACAATGCCATCTTAATCGCTCCTGGTTCCATTTCACCCACACGCCATCATAATTGACCAACCGTTGTCTAGGATTAGGAAGTAGATAAAGTTATCTTCCCATAGAGAGGAGGAACAGAGCCTTGGCCAAGGGATAATTCCTGCAATTGGGAAGACTGATAAAAATTCCAGATCCGCTCCTTACTGGCTGTATTTAGGCAAGTAACTTAGATGTTCGACGCCTCATTGCTACCGTTTGTAAAGAATGTAAAACCTATCTCTGAAGGTGGCTGCGAGGATGAAGTACAAGGATGACTGGACTATGCTGGCCATGATGAGCATACCGTGGAAGCTCGTGCAAAGGCCAGCCTCTAGGAACGGATGCTATCGAGGTGCTGGCCTCAGTCTCCAGTGTGCCTCTTGCCTTTTTCCTCCACCCAGGGCTCTCGCCTATATTCCCGCCTCGCCACCACCCAGGTCTCCATCTTTCCTCATGTCTATCACCAATTCACTCTCTCAGGAGGCTCAATGACAAGTGTCTTGTCCTTCTTGGCAAGTTGGACTGGCTGGGCTTTGTCTTCCTGGGTGAGGTGACATGACTTGCACCTTGTTTAGCTTAGTGGGATCAAAGAATTTGTTCTTTTTTGTTTTGTTTTGTTTTGAGATGACAAAACTCTTAAACTTTTAAACTCTTAGAGTCTTTGATATTTTTTTTAATTGACTCTTTAAAAAGCCCAGATGTAACCAGGCACTGTGGCGCACACCTGTAATCCCAGCACTTTGGGAGGCTGAGACAGGAGAATTGCGATTTCAAAGCCAGCCTCAGCCAAGGCGAGGTACTAAGCAACTCAGTGAGACCCTGTCTCTACATAAAAATAGGGCTGGGGATGTGGCTCGGGGGTCAAGTTCCCTTGAGTTCAATCTCCAGTACAAAAAACAAAACAAAACAAAACAGATGTGGTCAATGAAAGGCTCATCTGATTTTTGCTAAAGGAACAAATATCTATCATTAGCACACAGAATGACAATCAGATCATTGCCAGGGTCTCCGAGCCCTCTTCTTGTCACCACCCTCTCTGAGCTAGTTTTGCCTGCATTTGGATATGATCAGAAGGAAACTGTGTAACGTGTACTCTTGTCTGGATTCTTTCAACTTCCACTAAGTTTGTGGGAACCATGGATGTTGTCAGGTGTAAGAGTGTTTCTCCTCATTCCTGTATGTTATTCCATCACATCAAGAAATCACAACTCACATGCCCAGTTGTCTGGATGAGCGTGTGGACATTTTTTTTTCTTTTTTGACAATCATTCTGTGATGGTTGATGGTGCTTTTGTCCTGAGGGTTCAGCGCCTCAGAAACTCTGAATGGACCATTGTGTGGAACTTCAGGGCAGTTACAGAGGAAGCGAGACTCTTTTGCATGAATTTTAATTTAGAACTTCATGTTTTCCCGGTGACAACTCTGTAAGGTTGGTAAGAGTCTCCCTATCACATCTGTGATCAAACTGTGGCAGAGAAAGTTTAGACATTTGCCAGAGGCAACAGATCTAATAAGTGCCAAAATTAAGATTCTAATCCAACTTTAAGCTTTTCTAGAAAGATTCTACCTCTTTCACAAAACCACACTACCTCTTTGCAAGATTTGATGAAAATATCATTTTAACTAGTAGTTAAGGGAAAATATTTTTATTCCAGGATGACTGTAAGAGGCTTGGCTAGGTCGCTGCCCCTTCACGAGACTCCTCTATTCTTTTCTTTAAGACTAGCCACAGAATTCATTGCCCATGTGGAGTAGGGCAGAGGGTGAGATGAAGGCGGACTGTAAGCTCGGGCTCTTCATTCCCCAATTCACCAGCTGTGTGACCTTGGGCTGGTTACTGGCTCTCCCTGTGCTTCAGTTTACTCATCCATAAAATGAGGTTAATATGTAAGTTACTACCTCACAAAACTGCTGTGAAGATTAAATGAAGAATGCATGTAAAGCTCTTTACATAGCATTGGGTACGGAGCTGATATTTCCTGGGCACTTACTATTATAATAAAATTCCAACCCTTTGGCAGCTCTGACATTCTAAGAGTCAGGTACTGTCACATCAGCCAGCACTTTGAATCAAAGATCTTCACGAGCTCCTAAATACACGTTACATGGCTGCTACCACCGCTTCTCTTTTTGGAGATGTCTATTAAAATTATGATTCAATTGTCAGAAACAAAATATTCTTAATATGTCTTCAACCATACCTTCAAATTATATGACAGTGTCTGGCTTTAATACCCATCTAAATAGTTATACTGTTGACAGGTTTTGAGAGCAGCGTTTGCTCCTTCCATTCCTCTCATTAACTTATGTAGCAACATCATAACTCTCTGGAAGGATTTGTTTTTTTTAAAAGGATGCTGGCATATTGCATCTGAATTCATTTCATATAGCGTCTGTGTCAGAGCGTTTGCATATGAATGAGATGCCTTGACGTTTGCTCATTAACATGGGAGCTTTGTGGTGACATGCTTTAGAGTTCAGGTTCAAGAGTTTGAGGCGAGAGAGGGAAGAAAGGGTGGAGGCTTCGTCCGTTTGTGATTTCCCTGTAGTAGCCTGGTGTATAATCTCAGTCTCAATCGGGCTGTGTTCTGGAACCACAGATCCAGCTCCTGCCTTTAGGGTGTAAACCCAATCTTCCTTTCATGCTGTGTTCCATGGAGCCAGCCTTCTAGCCACGCCAACATGTTTTCTCATGAATACTTTTAAGTCTTTGTGTATATAAACTGCTTTATCTACTTGATAGGGCTCTTCTCCCTATCTGTTTGGCAGGTCTTAGCAATTCAGCTAAATATCAATGTCTTTCTGAATTCTTGCTCAATTCCTCCAGGCAAAACCGGCCATTTCCTCTCTGAACCCCAGCACCAGATGGCCTTGTATGGAATGTCCCATGCTATATATCTCATTTATGCTGCACCCAGAGGTCTGAGAAGGCATCTTCTTCACTGTTCTAGTCCTGGGGTTCAGTACATAGACAGTAGTAGGTGCTTCTTTGTGTTTACCAAGTGGATAAATTCAGAAAACTAGACTGAGACCCTGGGAGGCACATTCTGAGCTTTCTGCAAGGGACCAGAGGTATTTAATCAGTTCCCTCACACATCACTGGAAAAATGTCAGCTCTGGTGACAAGGCTCAGGTTCAAAGGGGGACTGGGGAGTTTCATTTGAACTGTGCCTCTGGCAAATCACAAGCTTTGGAAGTGGACTGAGCGTGTCCTCGCAGCCACATGGCAGCCTGTGGCTCGTTGGTGATCTCACTATGGAAGAAACAGAATTGGTGGCAATTACCATCAGCACCAAGCTATGGCCCCTGTTAGTGTCCACTGAATTGGAAGGACATGGCTCTCAGCAGCTGTAGCCTGGATGATGACCGTACCAGCTGGAGGCAACCAGGCATAGACAATACTCAGCACTATCCCTGGATCCAGGGGACCTATGGTGACTCTTGTGCTCATTCTACATGCTCAATCAGGTGGCTTTAAGGATTAAAGTGGATAGACTCTGAAATTGGACTGTTTAGTTTCTGGTATCATCTCAACTTCCTATGAGATCCTGATCAGCTGTGTGATCTTCCACATGTTCCCCAACCCTTCTAGAACTCAGTTTTCTAGTCTATACAGTGAACATAATAAGAGCAGCCCATGGCTTAGGGCTATTTTGGGCTCTCTCATAGAAACCCTTTTGTGTGACATAAAGTCTATGACACATAGAAGTCTTGACTCCATAGAGGTTAACGATTGGTAGCTACCAATATGGTTCATCCCATTTGATCTTCATCCAGATCCTTCATCTTTATTTAGAATATATCAAAATCCTGCATTTAAAAATAGGAAAGTAAAGTAAAACTCATTAAGTTCTTTTAGCCTGTGCTCTGAATGATTTGAGGTCATGGTCAGGGCTACAGAGTGCAAGTCTACCATGCTTTGGATCTTTCCAGGCAGCCCAACACACTTCTACATGTTCTCAGTCTCCATTGAAGTGACCTGGGGGTTATCACCTGTGGGCAGGATCAATGGGTATGGAAGACCAGTGAGCTGTAGGTGCCTCACTGAGAAAGACAATGTTAATAGTAGGACATGGGAAGAATGCTTACGGACAGGGAAGATGACAATGTTTGAAGGTATCCACTTGTATTGGTTTCCAGTGGCTGCTGTAACAAATGAATCCAAATTTGGTGGCTTAACACCTTTCTTCTTTTCTAGTTCATCACAAATGCAAAATCAGTTTCACTGGGCTGAGCTTAAGGTCTAGGACTGCCCTCCCCCTGGAGGCTGCAGAAGAAAATCTGTTCATCTCTTTCCAGCTTCTGGTGCTGCGCTCCTCACCTTCTGTAGCTCCTGGCCCTTCCACCATCTTCTCAACCAGCAGGGTAGCACCTCACTGAAGTTGTCATATTGCTGCTTCGTTTTCTGCCCTCAAATCTCTGCCTTTCTCCTATAAAGATACTACTTGAGACTAGACACTAGTAAGGGCACAACTTGATAACCCAAAATAATTTTACCTTCTCAAAAGCCTTAATTTAATCATACCTGAAAAATCCCCTTTGCCATCTAATGTGACATTAATAGGTTCTAGAGATAAGTACATAGATAACTTTAGAGGCTATCATTCAGCCTACCACACCAGCCAAGCAGCTCTAGCATATATTTGGATCTTAGGGCTGACTTTTATGCAGATCCTCAGCTTGGCCCCTGCTCAAGTCTGAGGTTCCCCAGGAGATTATTACCTAGCCTCTATGGGGGTAGGGACAGAACAGGGGGCCATGCAGAGGCAAGCACTGGCTTATGTGACAATAATGTTTTTGGAGGGAAATGAACAGATTGGTGCTTTGACTCTCCATCCGTCCTTGTGAGTCTGAAATGTGGGAGTCTGGTCCAGAGACATGGGCTTCTCCTTTCAAGTGCTGACAATACCACATTGACACAAATCCAAAATTTAAGCACACAAAACAGGATTAAGGTGGATTCTTCCAGGGAAGAGCTGCCTAGGCTGGCTGTAGACACCTCGACTTGACCACATACTTTGTTGAAAGTATCAGCTTTTTAAAAGGAATTTGAAAAGGTGATTTGAGAGCTATTAACTCCACTGTGCATGTCGCACTACTGTTCGTACTTTTTTTTCCCTGTATTGATTTTACTTACAGGTTAGAGGGCATCTACTGACCTCCACAGTTTCAATCTCAACACAGCAGCCTCTCCTTCCATCTCTGAGCTTCCAGGGACCACGATCTGCCTTTGGTTTCTTCCTTGGGATCCTGGAGTGATTGTGAGTCCAGCTGGCATCCTGTGGGAGCCATCTTGCCTCTTACAGATGCTTTAGTTATGTGGCATTGGAGGAATCTGGTCACTGATTTAATTATTTTGAGACCATACAGTGGGTCTTGCCTTGCTCACAGAGCATCTCAGGTGATTATCTCATGAACTGAAAAAACCTGCAGCTAGACTCTGCGGCTGTTCCTTTCTTTCAACACCTCCCTGAGCAGAGCCCTGGAGGAGTCAGTCCAGATGCAACCACTGTCAATGTGCACATACTCTTAACTTTTCTGTCAAATAGAAAAGGTTTGGGGATCTATGTGTTGTGTCAACTTGAGCTGACATCCCCTTTCCAAAGATTGCCTTTTGAGAATCCCTGAGAAATTCTATCAGCCTCAGTTCTTATCTGCAGAGGTATGGGGACTTCCCTCAGCAAGGGTCCCAGGAAATAGGTGTTTCCCTAGCACTGCAGGCTGGAATATCAATATGAATGGCAGAAATCCTGGGCAATGCCAAGTTAAACAGGAATGCACATGTCTCTGCTGCCTGGAGTGTGGACGCATAACGGGGTGTGCAAGTGAGCCCTCGGCAGCCACAGTTTGGCTCAACGAGCATCTATCAGCTGTAAATAAGCAGGCTTTTTTTTTCCTCACTTAAGTTGAAACCATCACATCCGCTGCCACTGGTTGCCAGCAAAACCTGAGTCTCAAGAAGGTTGAGAGTATAGGTGAGGGGCTGCTTACATTAGTTGGACCTCTTAACATTGTATTTCTAACATTGGTCACAGAGGCCAATATGACGTTATATATGGGTTACGTGATTTCATCTTTCTCACAACCCTGTGAGTGGGATGGGGACTGTTTTGCTCCTAATTTTACTTTATTTTTGTACCAAGGATTGGACTCAGAGGTGCTTCACAACTGAACCACATCCCCAACCCTTTTCATTTTTTAAATTTTGAGACAGGGTCTTGCTGAGTTGCTTAGGACCTCGCTAAATTTCTGAGGCTGGCTTTGAACTTGCAATCCTCCTGCCTCAGCCTCCCAAGTTGCTGGGATTACAGGTGTGTGCCACCATGCCTGGACTGCTACTTTTTTTTGAAGGGAGGAGACAGAGGGCAAATAAATTTAAGATACTTGTCTGTGGTCACTCCAACCAGGAAGTGGGTTACAAAATGAACATAGTTTGTCTTGGCCACCTCCTCCCTCATCGCTAGGCCACAATGCAGATTTCTCTGCTTTTCACAGTACTATTTAGTGCATCCCTGAGTTTCAGAGGAGGACACTTTGTTCTACTTTGACCCAACCCTGCTTTGGTGCACATGAGGACTGAGGCCTGCCTGGGCAAGGACTACTCACTCTGTTCTTTGCTTATGGGGTCTCTAGATCCCTGGGGAGAAGCAACCAGGAGCTGAGATTAGAGACCCTAATAAGCTGTGTATAGTTGATTGTGTATCAATTTGGAGACTTAATTATACAGAACGGAGGTTCTCAAAGGATGGTCCCTGATCCAGCAGCAGCTGGGAACTTGTTAGAAATGCAAATCCTCCAGCTCTACCTAGACCTACTGAATCAGACACTCAGAGCCTGGGGCTCAGCAATCTATATTTTAACAAGCCCTTGAGGCGATTCTGATTCACGCTAAACAGGTTTCCTTTCAGAGTTTGTGCTCTGCCATTCTCAGCTTACCCTCTTGTCTTTCTCAGCACAAGCTGAGGCTCAACAAAAAGAAATGCAGAGCTGGGTGGAACCGCCCTAGCATCTGGAGGGCTGAGAACCTAGTGAGCAATGGCAGGGGGAGGGCATCTTTCCCAGGATGAGACACTTGTGTGTGGGAGTGCTCTGCGTCCAGGAGATGAATCCCGACTGCTCCTAGGTCCAGGTTCTGTCCCTGGCTCCTGGTAGTTTGGGGTTCCTGGCTCAAGGCTCCTGTCTGCCTTTCTTCTCCCCAGCCTGCCTTCCTCCGGGAAGCCTTCTGACTCAGGGAACTTGTCCAGACCTCAGATGCAAGTGATTCGGATCATTAGCACCTTGTAGCTGGGATCCATGCCTTGTAAATCTCTTTGTTCTCTAAAAGTTCAGGGGAAAGGGAGGGGCAGGAAGCCTGGAGGACGTCTCCTTTCAGCCTGTTCCTTTGCTCCAAGTGGAACAAAGCTGGAGCATGGGGCAGGCGCTTTGATCCTGACAATGAGAGCTGCTGGATTAAGTGTTTGGAGGGAGCAGACAGCTCTGGCACCAAACAGATCAGTTACTTTTCTTTTCTTTTTAAGACCAGATTCATGTACTGGAAACAAAAGAAAAAGTATAATGTATAATGTCTTGAAGGATGGTGTTTTCAAAGCTCTAAGTCCCAGGCTTAACCTGAAGCATCTGTGGGCCTGGTGGCCCATGCAGGCTGGAGACTCTTCCCAGGAGCAGGAGGCCACCCTGACATGTCAGAATAACGCATGGCATTCATTCGGCATTCCCAGTGGACTCTGAGGCCACAGAGTGGCAGCGGAGACTGGAAGCTAAAAGGGACTTTGGGAAATTTGCTTATATGTTCAACACAGCTGCAAGACATAGAAAACTCAAGAGTCTAAAAACAAACATAATAAAATAACCATTCCTTTACAGAGCACCTATTAAATACAGTAAGTATCAACACATGGAACCTCCAGTAAAACTGCTGGGGCCTGTTTCCTTGTGAAATTTGTGGCAGTTTTTTAAAATTAATAAAACTCATAAAGTGGACATGGTTGTTTTTTATCCTCACATTTCAAGTGAGAAGGCACAGAAAGGCTGGTAAGTTATCCAAGTCACACAGCCAGCACGCAAACCCAGGCAGTCTGGCTCCAGGTCCATCCTCTGCACTACAGGACAAGGTCCCTGTCCATAATAAGTCCAGTCTATCTGAGGAAGTGATGGGGTGGTGTGGGGAACCCAGCCATTCTCAGTGCTCAGGACGATGTCCTTGCCACTGCTGCTGTGTGGCTTATCTAGATATACTGAGCACAGCATGACGAGGGCAGGCTGGGCAGAATGTGGTGGGACAGCAGAGGAGGGGAGCTGGAGCTCAGACGTGGCACGTGAGAGGTAGAGGCAGCTTTCCTTACAGAAGAGCTGGTATTCGAAAGCAGTGTCTAGAAACACAGAGTAAAGAAAGGAGAAAGGGGTGGGGGTCAGGCTGGGAGACATAACGTGCAAGGACATCAGAATTCGGAGTGACAAAGACAAGAAGGCTTGTGAGAAATGAAAGAGCTTTTCAGGGTTTCAGTTACAGGACCCCAAAGTCTGTGCCATATCGAGATGATAGAGTCAGAGCTAGGAAGCGATGGGGCTAGGAAAAACGTCAACATATGCATTGAGCTAATGAATCAAAGTCACAGCCAGAAAGCAGAAGCCAGTCTCATGTTTGACCATTTTGCCATCTTCCAGCTTTACCTCCAGCAGCTGGCATTTTTTGAACCCCCATGGCTCTCCTCTTGGCTGCACCCAGTCCTGCTCTTGCAGCCTCTTCCGCTCACTACCCACTACCCCTCCAAGTGTGCCCTCTCTCGTCTGAAGCATTTCATGTTCTTCCCAGCTGGGAACAATTCCTTCCTTTTTTCAATTCCCTGGATCAGTGATGGCTTTTGGTCTTGCATCGTGTGTGTGTGTGTGTGTGTGTGTGTGTGTGTGTGTGTGTGTGTTACTTTCATCCCTGTTCAATTTGGAGTCCCCATCACCTGCACATCACCTATCTATGGTGATATTAGGAATTACTTATTAGGATCTCCATTCTGACTTTTTTGTTCATTGGGCATTTGGGTTCAGAAAAATGAAGAAATTCTTTGGAGACATCACATAGGCTTTAATTCATGCACAGAGGGTCCTTGGTCCTAGAACGTCAGCAGTGGTCCATTTCAGGTTTCTCTTCTCTGGCGTGATGGAGAATAGACGCATCTCCAAAATGTCTCTCAATTTGACAGTTCAATAGAGTTTGGTATAGTTTGATGAGGTTCAGGACAGGTTACCCCAAACTATGGAAACAGCATTTGAGAAAATAGCAGTAAGTAGCAATAGTTCACTCTTTCCTTCTCCTGCCCCTTTTCCAGGAAGCAGCTCATAAAACCCTTATAGTAAGGTGTCCTTTCTATACCTGAGGAATATTTACCCCCAGAGACACAGGGACACAGAGAAGCATCTGAACACATGGGCCTTGCGGAGTCCCCTCCCAGTCACAGTCGCTTTATCCTATCACATTTCCCCTACAACTCTCCAATTCTTTGTCAAATTTAGCATAAAAATACACAGGCCACCCCCTCCATTTGGGTCTTCATTTCTAAGGCTCCTGCATCACATAACACTGATATTAAATAAATGTCAATGGGGGCTGGGGTTGTGGCTCAGCGGTAGAGCGCTTGCCTAGCACGTGTGATACACTGGGTTCCATCCTCAGCACCTCATAGAAATAAATCAACAAAATAAAGGTATTGTGTCCATCTACAACTAAAAAAATATTTAAAAAATTTTAAAAAGTCTATGTTTTTCTCTTATTAATCTGTCTTTTGTCCTAGAAGCCACAGCCATGAACCTAAGATGGGAAGAAAAGATATTCCTTCTCCCTTCTGGTACATTCTTAAGCATCTGATGAAGCAACGCTCAGAATATGGTCCTTAAACAACTAAAAAAGGCCTTGAGTTAGTTGCGCTCTCAAATTCCAAAGGCCTGATACGCCTGTGATTTTTTTCCTTGGTGCCAAATCAGCTCTGCTTATCGACTGCTATTTTAATGAAACCTCCTGGTACCAGCTCAGGAAGGATATTTTTATTAGATACGACTGGGCGGATTCTCATGCTGAAAGCATTTGGTGTAAAACATGAACGCATCTAGTCCTCAGATATCCTTCCAAATATTTCCTTTGAAATCGGAAAATTACCAAGGAACTTGTGATAAAAAGATGAAAAAAGGAATTAAAAAACAAGGATGACGTGCTTTTTTTCTTCCCCTCCACTTGTATTCTGCCTGGATGGGGCTTTTGGATTTGGAAATCAAAAAAAATTAGATAAGATGGGGAGAGACCTGGAGTTGGCCAACCCAGGCTCTGATCACAGCCATGAGGGAACGTTAAGATGATCAGTGTTCATTCATGTCTTCTGCTTTCCCCCTTCCTCCGACTTCCCTTTGGGGGCTGCAGTCATGTAGAGAACGTAAGAACCAATTTGACTCACGTGTATTCAACTCTATTAATTCATCGTGCACCCGGAATGAGGCATCTACATCTCTGTGTCAGAGAGACCATTGCCAATACTTATCAGCGATCCACCCTTCTCTTCTGATTCAGGATCTTTTCCATGATCATTCGCCTCCTTTAACTCAGGATGCAGTAAAGACAGAGGCTTACGGTGTGGGTTCTGCAGCCACCATCCTGAGTTCAAATACCTCCTTACAACTGAGTGACCCTGGATATTTACTTTACCCTCTGTGCCTCAGTTGCCTTAGTGTTACCAAAAGATCAACAATAGTACTCACCTCATAGGATTGTTATAAGAAGACAATATACATAACACGCTTAATCATACCTAGCATACAGCAAACATTCAAGAAATGCTAGTCATATTGCCATTATCATAAATGTCCATCTATCTTGGTAACTGGAAAATAGAAGGAATGGGCAACCAAATATTTTCCTCAAAGTTATTCTGAAATAATCATACCTTCTAGGGACACACAACAGTCACCTGTGAACCCTGGACAATTTCCACATACATCTGGGTTTTCCTGAACTCCCAACCCTGCCGAGGTTATTAGAATCTCACCCCTAGTTGGACAAGGAATGACTGATACCTAACAGTACTGTGTGAGCTATACTGCACCAGCTAATGGTGGAGGGGAAGCATTCGATCACAAGGGGATTCAGATCATCCATGGGTGGCTTCGTTTTCTAAATAGGACTATTTCACAGTTGAATCTCAGGAGGCATCAAACACAAATAATCATAGTAAGACATTTAACTCCAGAATTCTGGCTGCTTTATCAGAGCCTCTAAGACAGCTTCCCCAGTTCCCACTGAAATTCTCTCTCTTTTTTTTTTTTTAATTTTAATTTT